>CAUYRT010063537.1:0-12711 GCA_963574885.1 Lepilemur ruficaudatus | reverse complement strand
ACCAGGGTGGGGCCAGGAACGGGTGTCAGAGCTCTGCCTTCCGGCTTTTGGGGCCTCCTATTGTCTCCTCTGGACAAACCCGGGATGTTCACAGGGCACCAGGCAATTCATCATGTCCATGTCCATGCACCTGAGCCTCATGTCCTTGCCTCTCCCTTTGCAGAGAAAACATGGTGAAATAACACGCAACTCTTTTTCGTTTATCCCATTCTGCTGAAGTCTCGGGTCTGATCCCAATTAGTTGACTCTTCTTACAGCGTTTATCAACCAGTGCCACGAGGAGCTATTATGAGACAAGTAATTAGTTATGACCAGATTAAATCCCCTTCCTCCCTTATTGTAGCATCTCAATGTACTGTCTTTGAGCATTTGAAATGGAAAGAAATTAGTATAACTTATGTCACTCTTTTTTGTGTGCTGCTCCCCATCTGCCAAGAAAAATGCAAAAAAAAAATAATAATTGACTAGAAAATGAACATGCTCAACTAGTTCTATGTCCTGTTAAAAAATCATTAACTGGTTAAACCCAGTCTTTATTTTTTCTTCTATTCCTATCTGTTCTTGTGCTTCTATCACCTCCATTTTACCTTCGCTGGGATTTTAAAAGTCGGACATATTGGCTCCGGGTTTTTAGAACATCGTGGTTTCTTTTTTTTTTTTTTTTTGAGACAGAGCCTCCCTCTGTTGCCCGGGCTGTAGAGTGCCGTGGCATCAGCCTAGCTCACAGCAACCTCAAACTCCTGGGCTCAAGCGATCCTTCTGCCTCAGCCTCCCGAGTAGCTGGGACTACAGGCATGCGCTACCATGCCCGGCTAATTTTTTACATATATTTCTAGTTGGCCAATTAATTTCTTTCTATTTATAGTAGTGACGGGGTCTCGCTCTTGCTCAGGCTGGTCTCGAACTCCTTACTTTGAGTGATCCACCTGCCTCGGCCTCCAAGAGTGCTAGGATTACAGGCATGAGCGACCGCTCCTGGCCACATCTTGGTTTCTAATGCATTCTGATCCAGTGACACTTACACTACTGCCTATCAGAAATGGGGTAATCATGTGGAATTTAAAGTATTTTAATAAAAACATGACTTTTCTAAGATCTGTTGCTGCTTTTGTTTTAAAAATCATCAGGTAAAATATGCATTGATATTAAATTTGAAAATTTTTTACTGTTACCCTTAGTCTGCTGATAGTTCTGCCAGGTAAGTTTTTGTTAAAATGTTTTTTCCCCCAGGCTTTTTTCAGTCAAGATGAGTGATAAGCCGGACTTGTCGGAAGTGGAGAAGTTTGACAGGTCAAAACTGAAGAAAACTAATACTGAAGAAAAAAATACTCTTCCATCTAAGGAAAGTAAGTCATGGGGGCTTTCTAGTAGAGACAAACAATGTGTAAAGTTAATGAGTTTAGTAAATAAACCTATCTTCTAGTAAATTTTGGCACAAAATAAGCAATATTTAGAATGCCATTATATTTAATGTAACAGTTAAAACTACCAAATAGTTTTCTTATTTGGGTTGTATAAGTGGTTCTCACATGATAGGCCCAGTAGTAATGGGGGAATAAGAAACTAGTTTCTTATTGGAAAATTACTAAAAACCACATTATAGCAACTTTTAGAATATTGGACTTAACACTAAACAATTCTTAGTTTTTGCCTACTTTTGGTTATTTGGCATTTTTCTACATTTAGAAATTTGAGTCCATGGTTTCATCCCTAAAGAACCATGCAAACTCTGCAATTTTGACCTTCTCTACCTAATGACAAGATAAGGGGGAAAACAAGTTTAGATCTTGGGTAGACTCAAGTGTCCCAGACTCAAGGGATCAGTTTTACCCTCTGAAATTACAGTCTCCTGGAGAAACTCCAAGCATATTTGCAAAAGCTGACAGGCATTTTTTGTCATGTCAGCATTATGTGTGAGTTCCAAAATTATTTAAAATTATCTAAAGGTGCATAATTTCCTAATTGCGTAGTGATAGATAAGTCTTAATAAAATGCTTCGTTTACTCCTCAGTCTCGAATAATCTATGAAAAAGTGGCAACAGTATAAATCTACATCTTAAATGGAAAAAACCCCACAGTTAATGCAGATATTAATGTTCAAGTGATTAATTAACATGCACATACACGTGTGTACACATCCACTGTGAAGATATGTGGGTAATGCCTTGGTATTCTAAGTTTAAAGCATGTATGGCAGCCTTCAATGACCTAGCAAAGAGCTCTTTTAGAAGAAACTGAACTTAATCTTAGGAAAATACTTTTGTAATGATTTTTTTTTGTTTATTCTCCCCACCCCACCCCCCAGCTATCCAGCAGGAGAAAGAGGGTGTCCAAACATCGTAAAATGGAGATCTCTTCCCAAGAGCAAATTTCAACATTGCCTGAGATTCTTGGTTTTAGTCTTGTTTTTTGTAAACCTATGTCTTTGTAGAGATTTTAGGCATCTTGTGATGTCTTCTCACCTATATTCCCTGGCTAAGAGCTCACGGGTAGCCAATGTTCCCTTAAGTTCACTTTTAAACTTCCCATCAGTGCATAGATTTTAGATGGCAGATGCTGTCAATAATCTCACCATTGATGACCTTTGTGTGTGTAGTCCTTGTTCCTCCTATAGGATAAGCCAATTTTAACCTTCTCTGTTTCTTCATAATCTTCATGAAGTTTCATGCTTTTACAACTTCTCATAGTTTATTTTCATTTCTAATGTAGGAATAAAATAACAAATATAATCATCTTGAGACTCCTGTGGTTCATTCTTGGTTTTCTAAGGGATGGATTACACAAGGGTAACATTTTCAGCCAAACAAAATGATTGAAGGAAAACCTCTTTAGCAGATTATCCACATGAGAAATGCTCTTCTCTGTCCAGGTCCAGTGGGTCCTGATTTGGGGATGCTAGATGCTTTTTCTTTAGAATTGGATTCATAGAGTTTAGAAAACCTTGGGAGAGGAGATCATGTGGATAACCCCCTTATGTCAGAATGAAGAAATCAAAACACAGGGTCTGAAGTAATCTGCTAAAGGTGAATAAGGGCTAGAATTCAAGCTGGTCTCTTCTGCCTTCCAGAAAGTGTTTTCCAACTTAATGGGAGGAAACACCCAAGGCTGGGGTTGGATGGGAAGTGGGCAGGAGGCACTTGTTAACATGCATCATGCTAAACACATCATCTCTTCTATTAAGTATAAACTCAAATGTCTCATTTGCTTATGACCTATAGCACTGAACTTCTGGTCTAGATCTTATACTGAACATAATTTGCTATCTTATGAACCAGGCATTTGTGGTGTTCATGATGAACATAAGTGCTATGGACTGAATTGTGTCCCCCTCTCCAAATTCATTCATGTTGAAGCCCTAGCCCCCAGTGTGTTTGTACATGGAGATAGAGTCTTTAGGAGGTAATTAAGATTAAATGAGACTGTAAGGGTTGGGCCCTAATCTGATAAGCTTTATAAGAAGAGGGGGGTAGTGAAGAGAGAGAGAGAGATCTTCATCATGTGAGGACACAGCGAGAAGCCCATTTGCAAGCCAGGAAGAGAGTTCTTACCACAACCTGAACCTGCTGGATCTTAATCTGAGACTTCTAGCATCCAGAACTGTAAGCAAATAAATTTCTGTTGTTTAAGCCACCCAGTATATGGTATTTTGTTACAGCAGCCTGAGCTGACTAATACAATAAGAAATACACATAAATGTACATATCCCAATCCCTGCCCTTAAACAATACTTTTATCACTTTAAATTTATGAAAACCAATCACCTGGTGATACCAGGGAAATTTTCCTCAATAATTCCCCTGAATAGGTTTTCCATGCACCTTACCCCTGTCAGAATTGCCATTATTAAAAAGTCAAACAACAATAGATGTTGGTGTGGATGCAGAGAGAAAGGAACACTTATACACTGTTGGTGGGACTGCAAATTAGTAAAACCTCTAAGGAAAACAGTATGGAGATTCCTCAAAGAAATAAATGTAGACACCATTCGATACAGCAATCCCACTACTGGATATCTACCCAAAGGAAAAGAAGTCATTTTATCATAAAAACACCTGCACTTGAATGTTTATTGCAGTACAATTCACAATTGCAAAGATGTGTAATCAATCTAAGTGCCCTTCAATTCATGAATGGATTAAGAAAATGTGATACACACACACACACACACACACACACACACACACCATGGAGTATTACTCAGCCATAAAAAGGAATGAAATAATATCTTTTGCAGCAACTTGGATGGAACTGGAGACCACTATCCTAAGCAAAGTATCTCAGGAATGGAAAAACAAACACCACATGTACTCTCTAATAATTGGGAACTAAACCATGGGCACAAAGAGATGTAAAGCTTATTGGAATCCACGAAGGAGGGGAGAGTGGGAGGGGTGAGGGGTAAAAACTTGCCTATTGAGTACAATGAACACTTGCAGTTTTGGGCACACCAAAAGCCCTGACTTAAGCATTATACAAGGAATCCATGTAACAAAAACATTTGTACCCCCTTAATGTTTTGAAATTTTAAAAATGCTCAGAACACTGACATTAAAAAAAAAAAGTCACCTATAGTCCCACCAATTAGAAGTGTTAGCCATCCAGTATAACCATACAGACTGTGGTCTATTAATATATGTATCTTTCTACAAAAGGGGATTATACCATCTATACCTATTTGCAATCTCAAGTATTATCTTACCTCCCCCTTCTTAAGGGCTCACATCCTTAAATAATCTCTGGAGTTATATAAGTGGAAGCTGTTTTCTCTGCTATAGCTTGAAGTTCCACAAGCAAAATAGTAGGTGGGCTAACTTTGATTAAGTGCCAGTGAGGTGACACAATCACAGAGCTTAGTGTAGCCAGAGGATTTAAGCTTTGAAAGTAGCCATGTTGGTCACCAATACCTTACCTCCTGCCTCCTGCCTGAAACAGTTGTCCATTAGAATCACTCAGCCACTGGAATTGTGCCCAAACTTGCCTCCCTGTAGTTTCTATCCAATAGTCCCAGGACTGTGTGCTGGAGACCTGCACAGGGTAGTTAGTCCATCCTCCAGTATCTGAAGTCAGATGTTGTGTGCCATCCCCCATGCCCCAAAGTCTTTTCCAGTGGACACTTCTCAGATCCTTTGGACCCAAGCTACATGGATGGGGAACCATCTTGGTTGCAGATATGCTCAAATTTGCTCGTTATCAGATCTGTGGATCCTGATTCTGTCATCCAACACATTTTTTTTCTCCTTTCAGTGTTGCCACTTGAAAATTTATACATCCGTTATAGATTCAGCAATCTCTGTACTTGCACACTAACACAGCTCAAAGGAAAGCATAAACATTGCCAGGTAAGCTGGGGTTGGACAATAACTCCCAGTGTTCAATTACATCTGGTAGCCATCCTTTTCATTAAAGTATTGATCCCACTCTGGGTCACGTGTTAAACTGAGGGGAGCAGCTAGGAGGTACATGACAGGAGATGAAAGACATGTAGTTGTTTAGTGAATACTCATGCAGAAATGGAATGGGAAAAACAATAATCACTTTGAGTAGTTTGAGCCCACATTTCTTAAGTGGGGCTACTCTTCTGGTCTCTAGGTTTACTTACCTTTCCACCCTGGGGTAGTTTTTTTCCCCAAATAAGCAGGGATTGAGATTTAGGGCCCTGAATCCATTTATTATTTGCAAAACCAACAGTACTAAGGCCTTGTGGTAGTAGTTGCATTTATGGGGAAAGGAAAAAGCTAGAGTTAAATGATTGTCTTTTCATATGCAACCGCATCCCTTGAAAATCACTGGTCAGTGTTTTTACACCTTTATCCTGTTAGTGTACACAGGCAGATATGACTTTAATTACCAAGAACAGAAAAAGGAAAAATGTCAGAAAAAAATAATATGCTTAAAAGAAAAAAATTAGCCAAATAGAAATTCATGCCTACTTCATCTTTGCTAAGGGTAAAAAAATCTCATTTAGTATGACTCGAAATTCTCATGAAACTGCACAGGCAAGTGAGTATTTTAAATACTCCTAGAAGTTAGCCAATGCATACTTACACCTAATAAGATTATCTTACCCTGGGTCTCTTCAATTCATAGAAATATGTTTGATTCTTGCCTTGACAACTTTCTACCTGTATAATCTTGGGCAAGTGACAATCTTTTGTGGTTCAGTTTCTTCATCCATAAAAATGAAGATAATAATACTATTTACTTCACAGGGATCTTGTGAAAGGTGATTGAGATATTCCCTGAAAAGTGCTTAGCAAAATGCCTGGCACAGTTGCTCTTCAGGCAATGGTGATGTTTCCTAGTACTATAGCAATGCCCACTTTAAATGACACCAACCAATGTAAGAGTGTCAGCTGTAAGGGTAGTAATGAAAGGGAATGCAATAAACTGGCAAGGTCAGAGGTAGGGTAAGTTCATTAAATCTTCTGGTTAATACATGCCACATGGACTACCAATGTTGAAGGAATTGTTATTTTCAGTAATAATAATTATAATTAAGTCCTCAACTTTACTATTTAATTGAATAGATTGTTTTCCCCAGTCATATCAAATGGTGAGGAAACATCTCTAAAAAGCCAGGAAAGGATACCGACATAACTGTGTGGTCACTAATTAAAGGCAAAGGCATTGATTGATGGAATCACTGATTCTTATCTAGTGGTGTTGGGCCATGATCAAAGAGGAGGAGGACGGTAATGGGTCATTTGCATTTGTAGTGCAAATGAGTGCACTTGGGAAATGACTTTAAAAGTGCACAGTAATTGGGCGGTGCAATGAACTGTGGGTGGGCCCAGCTGGCTGGCAATGATGAGAAGAAAATGGGGTTTGATGTTGAAAAAGATAAGGGGAAATGAGCATAATGAATGATACACTTGGTGGGTGAATAAGGAGAATAAGTACTTAGTAGCCTTTCATCATCTAATCTTGTGTTATACTGACAAAACCAACTAAGGGAAATGGCTTTATTGCTGTAATAACAAATTCTAGGAATCAAAGTGGGGAAATTTGTGTTAATATAGGGGACATATTCCATTCAATTTTTCAAGCTGGTCCATATTAAGGAATTCATATGAATGCATACTCTAGGACATAAACACAAAACAGAAATCCCTAAATCATAAATTTTGAGAAACAATATCTATGTTAAGGTACACAGAAACTCAAATTACTGTTCTAAGACATTCCCATTTAGCTGATTCTAGTTTCTAACAGGCTAACCTTGAATTTTATAAAACGTGAAACTTCATGACCTGTGAGTATGCATCACTGGGATGATGGGAGCATCCAATGAGAGGAACCCAAGCTCCGCTCTTAACTGGCTCAGCCAGTGAAGGACCTGCAGCACCAGAGCCACAGCGATTGCCTCACAGCATATGGAGATGACCATGGATGAGCCAATAAGAGCCTTCCTGGTTACCTTACCCTGCCCTCCTATTCCTGTGAATAGGAAATCAGTGTGTTTCTTTGTGTTTCTTTAGTTTCTTTTTGTACTTTTCTTGTGTGCATTTACTTATGTTTTTGAGACAGGTTATGGCACTGTCACCTGGGCTAGAGTGCAGTGGCCCAATCGTAGCTTACTGCAGCCTCAAACTCCTGGGCTCTAGTGATCTTCTTGGCTCAGCCTCCCAAGTAGTTAGTAGTACAGGCACCAGCCACAATGTAGGGATAATTTTTGGGTTTTTTTATTCTTTGCAGAGACGGGGTATTGCTATGTTGTCTAGGTTTGTATCTTGTAATTTTTTATTGTATAAATTTAAGGGCTGCAACATGATGTTTTTGGATATACATATACGTACCAGAGTAATTACTACTGGTGAGCAATGTAACATATCCACCACCTTGAATATTTACCTATGTGTTTGTGTGTGATAAGAGCACCTAAAATATATTCTCTTACAATTTTTTAATGTACAACACAATATTTTTATGGTCCTCCTACTGTACATTCTATGTCTAAACTGATTTATCCAGCATAATTTCACGTTTGTACTTCTTAACATACATCTCCTTATTTTCTCCCCCACCCTACGTCTTGTAACCACTATGTGTATTTGACATTTTTTTTGAACTTCACATATCAGTGAGATCATGCAGTATTTTTCCTTCTCTGAATGGCTTGTTTCACTTAACATAATGTCTTTTAAGTCCATGCATGTTGGCATAATGTGAGTATCTCCTTTTCTAAAGCTGAATACTATTATAGTGTGTGTTTCTGTATCTATATTTGTAGGTATATATAGATATAAACATCACAATTTCTTCTTCAATTCATCTGTCTATGGACACTGAGGTTGGTATTGGTAATAATGTAACAATGAACATGGGAGTGCACATATCACTTTAATGTACTAATTTCATTTCCTTCAGCATATACCCAGAAGTGGGATTGTTGGGTCATATGATAGTTCTATATTTAATTCTTAATTCCATAGTTTAATTCCATTCTCTTTTCCATAATGTCTTTACTAATTTACATTCCTATCAATAGTGAACAAGGGTTCCCTTCTCTCCAAGGCCTCGCCATTGGCTGTTGTCACTGACTTTTAAATAATAGGCATCCTGACAGGTGTGAGGTGATATCTCATTGTGTGTTTGATGTGCAATTCCCTGATGATCAGTGATGCTGAGCACTGCCTTAGGCCATTTCTGCTGCTATAACAATATACCACAGACTGGGTAATTTATAAGCAATAGAAGTTTATTTCTAACAGCTGGAAAGTCCAAGATCAAGGTGCAGGCAGGTTCCCTGTTTGGTGAGGGCTCCTCTTTCCTTTCAAGATGGTGCCTTGTTGCTGCATCCTCGAGAGGTGATTAATGTTGTGTCCTCACATGGGGAAAGGGACAGAAAGGCAAAAATGGATGAATTCTGTGTGAAACATCTTTTTAAGGGCTTTTATCTCATTCCCAACAGAGGCGCCTACATGACCTAGTCACCTCCTAAAGTCCCTGCCTCTTCATAGGGTGAAAGTTGTCAAAATCCAAATGGAGTCCCTTGTGTTGAAAAAATTCCTGACAAATACAGCCAGGGAAGACTATTCAAAAAACTGCAGGCAAAAATCCCTGATAACACAAACTATCAGAAAGACTGCCAAACCCATGAACTCTCACAAAAGCCACAGAAAATACACAGAGAATTTGTCCATAGAAGATGAAATTAAATGCCTCACCAAACTTGGACTGGTGTCACCTTTGTTATTGACCCTTGTAGCCAAGGATAATCATCTCAAAACAATAATGGAATCCTCCTGATTTTTCCTTTAAAACCCTTTGTCTATCTTTACCTCTCTCCATAGGTGCATAGTGTCTTGGTGCATGTCTTCCCATTGCAATGCCTGGTTCCCCAATAATTGTTTTCTCTTAGAGCCTCTCTCTATTTATTATTTAGATTGACCATATTATTGCATTCGATGTTAAATTTCAATATGAATTTTGCAGGGGACAAATATTCAAATCATAGCAACCAACTTTTCATGTATCTATTGGTCATTTTGCATCTCTTTGGAGAAATATCTATTTATATCCTACATGTTTTCATCACGATATTTCTTTTCTGGCTATTTCGTTGTGTGGATTCCTTACATATTGTGAATATTAGCGTTTTATCAGATATATAGTTTGCAAATATTTACTCCCCCAAAGACAGCCTTTCCATGTTGTTTCCTTTGCTGTGCAGAACTTTGTCCATTTCATGTCAACACACTTGTTTACTTGTGTTTTTGTTGCCTGTGCTTTTGGTGTGATTTCCAAAAAATCATTGCCAAGCCTATTTATTTTTCAAATTGTTTCTTTCCTTTTCATTGTGATGACTTAAGGACATGTATCTAGAACTATTAGTGGACTTAACTCTTGCCTGTTACATCATATTTAGAAAAAGGTAGCAATCTCTTATGAGAGATAAGTTAATCCCCTTCCTCCTCTGCCTTTTTCTTTAGGCTATTTGTATTTTAATATATTTTATTTTTTCACAGACAAGTAAATGTGCCTGACAGAGAAGCACCCAGCATATTAACTTGGCAGAATGAAAACCCAGTTCCCAGTGCAGTGGCCAATACCATGGGATTGGTACTCATACCTGAACCCTCACTTCCCACCTCTTCTTTGATCATGGTCCAGCACCCCTGGATAAGAAGAGAATGACTCTGTCTGTGGCGGAGGAAGAGGGAGCTTATACAGTATCATTTGTTCTTTCTCTTTATTAGGAGGGAATTGTTTAAAAAACCTAGGATCACAGGCTCCTTTTGGTGGGTCTCTCAGGAGGACATTAGTGCAATGTGAGAGCACCTGGGCTCCTCTTCACCAGGTCATCAGTCCAGTCCTTCCATGCTGCCCTGTTTCCATTGGCGGGATGTGACAGGCCAGTCCTGCCTTTTTGGACTCTACTGTTGCCCCATGATCCTTTAGAAATCCTGCAACCTGTCCATAATGACACTACCTCTTCATTCTATATTGTCCTTCACAAAGGAGAGTGTGAAAAATGTCAGCCTGGGAGATGAAATTAGGAAGGGACCATATAGCTTTGGGTAGACCAGATGCTTGACCAGGTATTTAGTCATGCACCACTGGGAAGTTTGTTTTAATAATGGATACGTATCGCTACTGTGCTTGCTAAGTTAATTGGAGTAGTATAGCGAATTCCATCCCATCTAGGAACCCAGAGTCCTTTTGCAGATGGGATCCTCCAAGAGAGGTGAAGGGCCTTAACCAAGCTCCCACAGGTTTCCTGTTAGACCTGACCCCAGGGCACAGGATGATTTTCTGAATGTCACTCTAGTGTCTGGTGTATGAGACACTGTATTTGCCTGGGCGTGTTTTAGCCTATTAAAGCCTTATAGAAGCCATGCTTCTGTGTTTTATCATACAGGGCAGGAAATAACATAAAAGGAAATGCAGCACTGAGGTGCTTCACCCAGCTCAATCTGCACTAGGGAACTGATTCAAAAAGGAATACATATTTCACAATAAGTTAAAATATAACCAAATAAACTGGACTTTTGAAAGCCAGAAAAACAAAAAAAAGGAATACAATAGCAAGTGTTTCCTTAAGGAAATACACACAGTGTGGAATGGCAGACACCGGGGGATGTTTCTGATTTTTCCTATCTCTACATTCTTTCTGTGGCTCAAACCTCCTCCATTCATGAGGCTGTGGATATGCACTTTTGTAGGCACAATGAAGAAAGATGAATTGGGACAGAAGTATCAGGTGTTTGATGACTCCTGAAAGAAGGGGAATATGGGAAAAGTTGGTTGCCTTAAGTCAGGAGGGTCATAAAATGGGACCAAGTTCTGGCCCAGTTCCTTTTAACAAGCACACACTCCATACATTTCCCTTTTTGTCTGTGTGTCCGTTTCTGTAATCCAGGCACACACATGTGGGAAAGCATGTCTGTAATGTTGGAACCTTCATGCCACTTCAGGGATAGACTTCTGTCTTAGGGTATAGGGGTCCCCAAATTAGAGAAGATATACTGCTAGGCGTCAGTCAAGTGTAAAACCATTCCAGAGTCTCCCACTCTGGCCCAGTGAACCTAGGACTTTTTAGTATGAACACACTATGTATGTGGCACCCAACTGCATCTCAGGAAGTATATGTTGGATGTGGTGAGTCTGTGGTGCAGGAAGGTTGCTCACTCCTGGCCACAACTCCTATTGAGCGGTCACCTCTGTTTCCTACTCCTCTTGACTCGGAGCAGGCTTGTGATGGCTTTGACTCATGAAGAATGGTGAAAGTTATATTGAGACTGTCCCAGAGCTACACTTAGAGAGGACTAGTATCTTCTGCTTTGCTATTCGAAAGCTCTGAGCTGTCATGTAAGAAGTCTACCTATCCTCCCTGAGACACCTCCTGGAGAGGCTCTGTGAGTTATAAACTGATACAGGGCCCAGCTCAGCACAGCCCTCCAATCAGCCCTTCCCATACAATAGGAATGTGAGAGAAATTTGTTCCCAAACATTGGAGAATAGCTTAGACTTCAGCTGAATACCACTGAATTACCCTAGTCTTCTTTATATTTGTAAGGGTCTATTAGAATTCTCATGGAGTATTTGGGGGAAAAAATGAAAGTTCTCCAATTCAATCCTGAAAAACTAATTGGCCAAATTATTACAAATATTATTTTAAATGCTCAGCTGTGCCTGAAAAGTGGTGGCCATTAATAGACCACTGAGAACTTGAATTACTCTAGACTCTTGAATAGACAGCAACTTTAGTGCAAAGCTGGACTTTTTCATGTAGCTTTGGGGTTCATATTAACACTATCCGTATGGTACAATTAATTAGGGTAGAAAACTAAGACATATGGCAAAGGCAAGTCCTGTCCTTTCTGGAAGGGCATATGCTGAAGTGAGGCTTTAAAGAGATTCCCAGAAAAATAAAGCACTCCAAGCAAGTTCAGAATCCAAAAAAGCCATTCTGAGGAAAAACAGTAAACCAAGATGTGGCATTCAAATGACTTACTATGAGATGCTAGCTACTGAAAGCAATGTATAACTTGGTTAAAGCCAGGCGCGGTGGCTCATGCCTGTAATCCTAGCACTCTGGGAGGCCGAGGCGGGCGGATCGCTCAAGGTCAGAAGTTCGAAACCAGCCTGAGCCAGAGCGAGACCCCGTCTCTACCAAAAGTAGAAATAAATTAATTGGCCAACTAAAAATATATAGAAAAAATTAGCCGAGCATGGTGGTGCATGCCTGTAGTCCCAGCTACTCGGGAG
>CAUYRT010063532.1:0-79423 GCA_963574885.1 Lepilemur ruficaudatus | reverse complement strand
GGAAAAAAGACCTATAGCAGTGGTCTCCAGCCTTTTTGGCACCAGGGACTGTTTTCATGGAAGAGAACTTTTCCATGTATGGGGGAAGGGAGGCATGGTTTTAGGATGATTCAAGCACATTGTATTTATTGTGCACTTTTAGCCTATTATTGTAACATTGTAATATATAATGAATTAATTATACAACTCACCGTAGGTTGGGGACCCTGATCTATAGTGTAAAGCAGTATATTATGTGTACGTAGGTGTGTCCATGTGGCACTCAGTAGGAAGTTGCATTCTGGCATTTGCTATATGGCATCTGAGTCTACACCTGGTGGTTAAGAAATCGCCTACTGCAGACAATGCTTTGATTATGAGTCAGTCTCAAGTTGTTCTGGGACCTTCTCTTCTTGCATTCACTTTTTCTTAACATTTTGTACATCTCTCACAGGAAGATGGAGACATTCAGGTGCCTTTTATGACAGGGGGCTGATGTGTCAGGCACAGTGGGTGAACTTTTTCCAGCTTTTTCCCCTTAGACCTAACTCACAAGTTCCTTATTAGTGTTTTCATTCTATCTCAGCACCTATAATACTTTGCTGCACTTCTGAATTTAACTTGCTATTACATTATAAGCTTCTTGAAGACAGGATCCATATCTCTTTTCAACTCTGTATATAGCCAATGCCTAGTACGGGGAACCCCTATACCCCCCACTCAGTATCTGTGAATTAGAATTTAGGAATTCTTCCCAGGAGGCACTGGAGCCACTCATCCTGAGTCTTCTTGGTAAGTGAATATTTCTACATTATGACATGCAATTAAATATCAGCATAAACAGAGGGAACAAGGAATGCAGTGGTTCTAAAATTATTATATGGTCTCAGAGTATATTTGTGATAGCATTGCTTTATTTTTATAGTAAGGTTGATTATTTTTAATTAATTTCTCTATCCAGAATGCATTGCAGTTAATGGAAGGAGAAGAAACTCTTAGGTGTATTGGATGAGGGGCAAAGTGGACTGTTATTAATAGCATTTCCTTTTATTTTATTTTTTTTTAAGAGACAGGTCTTGCTTTGTCACCCTGGCTGGAGTATAGTGGTACGATCATAGCTCACAGCAGCCTGGAACTCCTGGGCTCAAGAGATCCTCTTTCCTCAGCTGCCTGAGTTGTTGGGATTACAGATGTGAGCCACTGTGCCAGGCTTTGGACTGTTAACATTTCAATTGAATAGTTTACATTTGTTTGAAAATCTATACTGTATACACCTCAATAGAATATGTGTTTATTTTTCTCAATATTTATTGCCTGTTTACTGTGTGCCAAATACTCTCTTGGCAGGGTATTTTCTGAATGAGCCCATAATTTACTTTAGGGGTTTGGCTATGGATGTAATTTAACATGATGGAACAGAAAAATGATTCCATTAATCATACTGATGTATTCATAAAATATATAAACCAAGATTTTTGCTCCTATAGTACATCTATTATGAATAAATATTAGGAGTCTACCTCTAGACTGCATTAAAATAATGAATATTTTAACAAAGAAAAGATTATTTTGTAAGTTCACTTTCAAGTTATTTAGATTACAGGGTTTGCCCTAAATCTATCTATAATTGGAGAATATATTTAATGTATAAGTTGTGTTTTCTTTGGAATTTGACTGTTGTGTTAAATGGTTAGTAATTGAAACAGTATAGAACTAACTTATTTTGAAGTGTGTGTATGTTTGGGCACATTTCTGCTGAGGTAGTTCAGAGTGATTTTTTTTCTTTGCTCTTGTATTAATACTGTAGAATCTTTTTCAGTAAGAGAGGCTAGTTGCAATTTCAGCTATAAAATAGGCAAAGAAGAACTTTCAGTGAAAAACAAATTCTATGTGATCGACCAGAAGGAGGCTCCCTTCTACCTCACTGTGTAAAGTTAGAACAAAAGCTTCCAAACTCATATCTTCCCAGGCAGCTCTAATATTCCCCAAGCTAGCTCTAATGTTGATGGCGGTAGGGGTGGCACTCCGAAAATTTCCCTGGAGGAACAGAATTAAAGTTTGCACCATTGGTAAGAAGGTTTCAGTACATGTAAAGTACCTTTCCTT
Source organism: Lepilemur ruficaudatus (assembly GCA_963574885.1). NCBI lineage: Eukaryota > Metazoa > Chordata > Mammalia > Primates > Lepilemuridae > Lepilemur > Lepilemur ruficaudatus. Next base: position 77,338 of record CAUYRT010063532.1, on the reverse strand, counting down.
CCACTTGCTCATCCATATAAGTTTCTCTCCTAGTTGAATAGCTATAGAGAGCAGAATGATAGTTACCAAAGGCTAGGAAGGGTGTGGGTGTATGTGCGGTGGAAGGGGTGAAGAGAGGTTAGTTAATGGGTACAAACATACAGTTAGATAGAAGAAATAAGTTCTAATGCTTGATAGCAGGGTAGGGTGACTATGATTAACAACAAGGTATTGTATATTTCAAAATGCTAGAAGAGAGGACTTGAATTACTAGTTACTCCCAACAAATAGAAATGATAAATGCTCAAGGTGATGGATATTCTAAACACCCTGACTGATCATTACATATTCTATGCATGTAACAAAACACCACACTTACCCCATAAATATGTACAAATATTATGAATCAGTTTTAAAAATGTTGGTATGAAATTCTCCTCACTAACTTTGAATACCACATCATTCCTTAACGTAGCTCTTATGGCTGTGTTTTCTCAAGATTGTCCTTGAATCTCCAATGCAATATTTTACAAATTAATATTTTGAAATGAATCAATAAGGCATTTGGCCTTTTAAAAAAGTGTGATTGTTGCCTCTACCTCCCTATCCATGTTAGTCTCTATGTATCTATAAGAAGCACTTCTCATGTTTATAACATAGGATAATTACAATTCACTTCAAATGCTCTGATTACATTGCATGTGCCAATGAAGAAGCCACTGGGGGATTCAGGATATTGAACAAAAAGTCCAACATCTTTGGAAAGTAAAGAGAGATGTGAAGATGCAACCATCACTGTAGGCACATAGTCCACCATGTGATGTCATGAGGTCATTTTGAATCAATTAATTGTTGTTCTTCGTTGTCAAGAAAGGTTGTTTATGTGGTTATTGCAAAAACAGCATTGTTGCTCTTTTTAAAAGCCTTGCCCTTTAATGATGGAGCAGAGCTGGTTATGAAATACCCAACTGTGACTAATTTTGGAGGAGTAGCATCTCAAATAAATTGTCTCCTGGGGATGCTGTTGGAGTCAGTGAACAGCAGAATGATGATGAGTTTATCTGTGCTAATAATGCCTTTGAGAGTTTATTCATAGGCAGGGTACAGAGTGGACTGTACCCTCTGTACTATACTGTTTAAAGTGGATGTTGCACTTTAAACCTCTCTTTGGCATGAAGATTCTGGTTTTGGAGAACTGTGGAAGGCAGAATAATGGTTCCCAAAGATGTGTGTGTCTAATCCCTGCAACCTGTAAATGTGTTACATTACATGGCAAAAGGAGCTTTGCAGAGGTAATTAAGGGTGTGGATGTTAAAATAGATTATCATGAGTGGTCTCAATCACATGATCCCTTAAATGCAGAGAACTTTCTACAACTGGAGGAAGATGCAGCAGAAGGAAAAGTCATGGAATTTAGAGAAGACTGAAGAGACGCCTCCAGAGCTAATTATGGCTGGTCATTGATGGCCAGCAAGAAAACAGGGACCTTGGTCTTACAATCCCCAAGGAACTTAATTCAGTCAACAACATGAGCTTGGAATTGGATTCTTCCCTAGAACCTCCAATAAGGAATGTGGCCCTGCCAACACTTTGATTTTAACCTGGTGAGACCTATATCACACTTATACTCTACAGAAACTGTGATAATAAATTTGTATTGTTTTAAGCCACTAAGTTTTTGATATTTTGTTGTAGTAGCAAAAAAACCTCCTAAATCATGGGAAATATTTTGAGGGAAATGGTACTTGTATTGGGTTGTTACTTCGGTAGTAGACTGTTACAATGAAGCATGCCTTCATGAATTCAGTTCAGTGACTGTGGACTTTAGCCATGGATATTACCAGATGGGATGATGAAAACAGAGGCTTGACAAATGTACTAGTTTCCTATTGCTGTTTTAACAAATTACATAAACTTATGGCTTAAAACAAAACAAACATATTATAGTTTTGTAGGTCAAAAGTTTCACTGGGCTAGAATCAAGATGTCAGCAGGGATGAACTCTTTCCAGAGGTTTTAGGGAAGAATCTATTTCCTTGCCTTGTTCAGCTTCTAGATAATGCCTACATTCCTTGGCTTCCATTTTCATTTTCAAAATCAGCAACATAACTCCTTTAAACGCCTTATTCCTGCTTCCTTCTTATAAGGATTTTTGTGATTACATTGGGTCCACCTGGATAATCCCAAATAATCTTCCCATCTCACCTTAACTTAATCACACCTGCAAAGTTCCTTTTGCTATTTAAGGTATTCATAATTTTTTGTTATTAGAGCATAGATATCTTTGGAGGAGCCTTTATTCTGCTTACTACTGTAAGTGTTTCCATGTTTGGCTTATACTCTTGGAATGCTTACTCTTCAATGCTCTTTCCTGGAACCAAGTTGCTATGCTGTGAGAGAGTCCAAGCAAGCACGTAGAAAGGCTTCTGGGTAACACATCCAGCTGAGTTCCCATTCAGAAGCCAATACTACTGCCTACGATGTGAGTGAGGTGACTGTAGACCTTCCAGCTAACCCAGTGCCCCAGCATCACCACAAAAGCAGAAGAACTGGCTGGCCAACCCAGAGAATCATGGAAATAATAAATTATTGTTATTTTAAGCTTCTAAGTTTTGGGGTAGTGTGTTATGCAGCAATGGGTAGTTGAAATAACACTGTACCCTCTTTTATAAATGAGCTAACTCCTAGAAATTAAAGAATTCTGACTAGAGGAAGATGGTTTCTCCTATCAAGTATTCAAGATTAAATCAATGACATAGGTCAAAATATGTAAAGTCCTTAGCACAGGGCATGGCACATAGTAGGTGCTCTGAGATATTAAATACTTTTTCCCAGGCAGTCTTTTTGCTGCAGAAGTTACCAGCTGCCACTGCATTAGAAAAGAGAGGATGAGGATTTCTCTCTGTTAGAGATATATTTCATTTGGCACATAGCAAAATATAATGTATTATAATTTTGCTTGGTGGTCTGTGATTTAAAGCTGTAAAGCCTTAACCTGAACAGTGTCTGTATTTGTTCCCCACATATCATTTCTCTGAAAACATGACATCATAACTGAATTTTAGAATGTGAAATAGAGTCTTGCAGTTCATATTGTTTAGTTGCATTATCACACAAGAATTTTAGAATTTTTCTTAGTTTGTTCAATTGCTGTAAATGACTTCTGAAAGTAATATAATTATAACTTGTAATGGTAAATGCATTCATAGAATTCATGGAGCAAGCTGAATATGTAACTGTTCATTTGGAGCTGAGTTGATTACCATTTGAAAACAGTTAATGGAGTAGCTGATTAGAATATATAGCAAAGAATCATGATTTAATTTCATATCACCTAGAAAAATCTGATGTCATGAGTGTTAATGGCAGTTTTGAGGGGCATAAGGATTGACATATTTTCCTGAGGTAAGCGACATGGCTACGCTGACTCAGTGAAAAGCTTACATTTCAAAATACAGGAAGTAAGTAATACAATGCAACCTAATGTGATTAAATTGACCACCTGAGTATTAAAAATATGAGTGAAGTTTATAAGTAAGGTTTAAGCTTGTTTAAATCAATGCACTATGAGATTTGGGCAGAAATCTAGCTCAATAGTGGCTTTCAAGTTTTCACAGGAAACTACTTGAATGGATGATGATCACTTTGTGTTCAACTGATTTTCTTCCTCCCCATTTTGGAGTCTCCACACTGAAGCTATAGAGAATTTTTAAAAAACCCACAAATATGTCATTCCTTGTGTAACATGGTTCATGGTTTCTCCTTGCCTCCTTATAAAGTCCAAGTTCCTTAACTCATCATAAAGGCTTTGTCAGATCTGCCACTGCTGATCCTGCAGACTCATTCTCTTGACAGTTTTCCTCATCTCTCACGGCTCCAGCCATGAAGAAGAGCTTGTAATTCCCTGAACGTTTTCTCTAGGCCATGTGGCCTGGCTATTTCCTATACATCTGGAAAGCCTCATTTAAGTGTTACTTCATCTAAGAAGCCTTTCTTGACCCATTTCCCCAAGTAGCAACTCCATGTGTACCTGTTGTGGTAACTGGGTTGTACTCATTTGATGACACTGATCAAGCTAAATCACTCTGGCTTGTTTAATTGTTTGTTTCCTTTAATTGAGCACATACACCCTACAGGGAGTACTGAGTCAAGTTCGTGATAGAGTGTAATGCCAAGTACCATGCCTGGTACATAGAGGAGCTAAATATAAATCTGTTGAATTAACAATGGATGCATTTGTTCAGAGTAAGCGGAACATAAAAGAAACTTTATCAGTGCCTGGCACTTAGTAGGCGCTGGGTATATATGCTCATTCATTCATCCCTCATCATGGATCAATACCACAGGATTCATCATTAGTCCTATGTCATTTCCCACTTGTTTACCGTGTGTTATTTACAATGTGCTGTTTTAATGTATGGTAATATCCTATAGAGTAATTTTCTTGGAATAAGACAGGCTAGATTCTATAAAAACTGAAACTATAGTTTCTCATCTCTAGGCTTTTGTGTAGCCTTATGACTTTTAATGCTCTCCTTCTCAGGTTTGTCTGGCTATTTATTCTAATTTAGGTCTCAGCCCAAATGGTTTCTCCTCAGAAAGCTTTTCTTGGACACTTAATACCAAGTCCTTTTTTGCATTTTTCAGTTGAGGATCTCCAGTAACTATCACATTGAGTAGTTTTAGGGTCTTCCATTATACTTATCACTACATAAAATGATCTTGCTTATGTAATTCTTTTACTTATTGACTATAACCATCTTCTAAAATGAAATTCTATGAGAATAGGGCTTTGCCTGTTGCCCCAGTACTTTGAACACTGTCTGGCATGGTATAGGTGAATATATGCATGAAGTAACCTTTTAAGAGAGCTTCCTCCAGCGTTATTACATGGGCTAGTATCCCTCAGAATCATCTCAGTTGTCATTAAGCAAACAATGGTTCTCACTAGACAAAAATTCAAATGCACGTGTGAGGTGATATACTTGATAAAAACTGCACATTCTATGATGACTTTCCATCAAGAAAGTAGAATAGATGGTTGATTTTGTCATCATAATTGTTAGTGATTTTCACTGGACAAGAGAGAAACCAGCCAAAGGATTTTATGTAATCTGTTAATTTTGGAAAGTATCATGGTAAAACAATACTATTGAGTTTTTTGTTTTGTTTCATTTTTTTTGTTTTTTTAAGAACATAACTGTGATATGAAAGCATGATAAATTTTCACAAAATTTGTTTCTGAGGGAATAGTCAACTTTTCTTTGATTTTCTTCAGGGGGACTGTGCCCTAAACCCTGAAGAAGGACAGTATTGAGGGGAAAATGTCCTGTTTTTCTCTGTGCCACTCACTGAACTCTCTCTGTGTGACGGAGAATGACATAACTGATTGATGAGATGGGTTCAGGAAGTCATTCATTGGCTCATGGTTTAATAGTGGGTAGAGTCACCATACATAGCCTCTTTCTGGCATTCCACAGAGGGTGTTATGTTGTCCTTAATTCTCCATGTGGTTGTTTGTGTAAGAGACCTTTGAAGATTCAGACTTTCCTAAGATAAGCCCAAAGGTCTAGATTTGGGGAAAGAGTAGGCAGGGTATATTAGGGAGCTTTACTGCTGCTCACATACAGCCAATACCAGAGAGTACTAAATACATTTAGTAGTTTATTTTTATCCCTGACTAGCTTCATTTGTCTGTTTTTCAAACTCGTTGTAACCGGTAGGGGAAAGAATGACAGAGTAGGCTTTCCATAACCTTCATCTCCAATAATTCCACTTCCTTCCACAAATGAGAAAGTTTCTTTGGTTTCTTAGGTGAAGAAAAATTTAGAGAATATGAGAATTACGTGTTACTATCATCAAAAACAACATTAGAATAATGATTTGTTTAAGTAAATTAAACATGTAGAATTTAGAAATGACTTTTATTCAGAAACTGAAGTTGTTACATTTAAATGATTCCCGTATCTCTATGGTATTCCTACCATGTGAAATCTGGAGCCAGGCTCAGGGTTAGGCCAAATTTGGCTAGAATCAGAAAAGGGTTAATGAGCAAACATATTTGGCTGTCAAGTATTAAGTAATATACTGTTTTTCTTTATTTTTACTAATTCTATGTACTCCTGTAATGAAATGGTGAAGGGTGCTTGTGGTAATTGCTGGATTTCTATATTTGTTTAGAAACTGACACTTTATAAACATCAAAGTGCTATTCATAGGTACTATGTTTCCATGTATCTAGAAACTTAATCATCACTATAATCATTTGATATTCTTTAAAGAGATATGGAAAGTAAAATAGAATTATTTCTTTATTTTCACTTTAATTTGACCTCATTCTAAACTCCCAGTGCCCTAACAATCTCTTTTGACTGCAATTCAGATTTAAACAATGGGCCAATATACTTTGATGTCTAAGAATATAACGTAAGAGCCTGTTAATAAATTGACAATAAACTCTTCTTGCGTATAAAGATGCTCAAGAAAAAGTACCTATTAATCAATGAAAGTTCACTTCCAGTAAGAGATGATAAAGGAGCAGAAAGTGGCAAGTATTACCTTGTCTTAGAAAAAAGCTACTGATCTTTTAAATTTCAGTAATGGAATTTACCAAAAGTTATCTAAAACTTTGGAAAGTGAAAGGTTTTAATCCAAATCACCATCTTGATTATTTCAGCCTGTGGCATCTTTTTTTTTATATAACCTTTAACCCTTATCATCTTCTGACCATGATATACAAGAGGATTGATAAATAATGGTACAGATCTTTGTTTTTCATTTTTCTAGGCTTATAGAATCAGAAGTTAAACTTACCCATTTTGTGATCCAATCAATTTTCTTTGGTTTAACACCAAGACTAATGCATCCCCTTTTTAGGCTCTTCCAGCTTATCTGAACTTAGAATTTTAGTCATTCATGTAAAGCCTTTCATGCTGGTTTTATATTTGAAAGTAGGCCCCAGCTGCTCTGCTTTCTTAATCCTTCCTAGAAAGGCATATGTGACAGCGTCTCCCCCGGGGAGACTGCGGCTTGAAGGCTTTCTCTCCTAGGTAGGGAAAGTGCAAAGCCAGACTCTATTATCATGCTTACTTCCCCAGCTGGCTAATTAGATCAATATATGTTTTATATTTTGATGAATAGACAGGCATGTATGAACTGTGTATGTGTGTGTGTATGTATATATATATATTATATATATATATAGACAGAGAAAGATATTATGGGAAATGTTATTCAGTTGGTATTTCTGAAACTTCTGTCAGCTTCTAGCACGTAGTAAGGGTTCAATAAATGCTCAATGAATAAACGAATATGTGAAGAGATAGCCAACACAGGGAATTTTCTGAATAAGTTTAAATATTTCACCATATTATATTTTTAAAATAAAGTTGAAAGCTAAGTATTTGATTCGCGTATTTTTAAAATCCAGTTGAAGATCTAAACACTGTGGGCTTGGTTCTCTAGCTTCTTATAAATTATATAACCTTACTTTTGAACCTGCTTCCTAAGAATTTTTAAATTATTTTCTCTTACCTATATGTGATATTATTAAATTATTCACTTTTACATTTAGAATTCGCAGGACAAAAGTTTTAATTTGTACACACATGTTTACATATGCGTTATATCATTTTGTTCCTGAGTAAAGTTATAACAACAGACTCTATTTTTGTATTATAGATTATGTCAATGATGTATAACAATAGGCACTTTATACTCACAGTAGATATTTACAGTCTTTTTTTCCACATGTCAAACAGGTAATGTGCCGTGGTCATAATAAGGTTTGAGGCATGTACATCTCATAGAAGAATGTGAAAACTCAATCATGCTTATGAACCACAAAAGGATCTACTTATATTTTTATATACTTATTTCTTATATTGAATAATAAATTCAAATTCTATTCTTAAAGCTTAAAGGTAAAATTGGAGCTGGCCAAAACTAGTAAAATATATGATCGTGAATGAAATTTATCAAAATGTAGATAAAGTAAGCATCTTGAAGCTTTAAATCTACTTCTGAAACAATGACAAGCAGACATTTTGCCAGTGCTAATTTGTCTTACTCTATTGATTCAAGCTTTATTGGGCATTCTATTGTCTCTCCTAGGGAGGGCATAAGTGGAATACAGAATAGTGAAGCCCTATTCGGGATAATGTTATACTCGTGAATCACATCACATACTACCTGCATTGCTTAGACAATGCAGAACCTAAAGCATCTTTTCAAAATATCTCAGTAAAAGATATCTCTCCCTATATACAGAAGTTGAAACTTGTTTTGTATAATTGCTCCTTGGTACAATTACAATAGAAAATTTTCAAATGTACTACTTTAAATATATTCCTGCATCACTGAAAAAATTTTTCCCAAGTCAACATAATCTTAAAACTTAGTCAATCTTTCTCTTACCATCTTGAATGAATAAAGATCGTTCTCCTTATTACTACTTATTGCTGCTTGTCTGTCTCTAATTGCACACCCTCTTTAAGCACATTATTGTGTAGGGATAAAAAAAGAGAGTCTATTACATCTGTGCAGTAAAAGCATCAGAATATTATACGTTCACGGGAGAGGAAGACATTTTTGAAGACAAATGGAGTGGTGATCTCATTTTTCATCCTTATTATAGGCTAACCATAACAGTCATGGTGTGTCTGTGACCGCCTGAGCAACTGATTTACATTTCTTCTTTACTACACTTCTTGCCTTGGTCGAATGACATAAAGGGTATTTGTCCAATTCATTGTTCTCAGGAGAGTCAGCTTCTATTTTCTTTGCAGTTTGAAATACCAAATCTTGCTTTTTTTGCATTAATATCATCTATTAGGTGTCAATACAAAGCCTTTAAGTGCAGTGCTTTGCAGACGAGTGTTTTAGATACATGGTTTCTGGAGTTTAGAAGAGGGTAACCCTGTGTACCCTGTTCAAAAATTTACAATTGTTGCTTACTACAGCTGTTGATCACAGTTTTATTTTAGTAAACCTTAGACAAGAAGGGAAAATAAGCTGACTTCTTGACATCTAACTTCTTTGTGTGTTTTAAAAATGGCTTAAATGAGGGAGGTCCATTGGTTAGTACAACAGAGTGAATAAAACAGCAGGATGGCAGAAGAGCTGGAGAATGTGTTTTCATAGTATCTCAGTGACGTTGAAAATAGGTACTACTCCTTCGTTAAAAAAGAGAATAGGAGATCCCAAATAAAGTTCATGATATTCACTTAGAGGTATCTGTTATTATTCTTTAATAACTTAAAATGTAAATAAATTTTTGTTTTAAATGGATCACCAAGCAGGTGAAAAAAAATGTTAAAGCTGTTCCCCTTTCCTTCATTATTAAAATGAAGAGATGAGCTTCTGCTTTTCTTGCTGAATGTGTCATTTTACCTAAAAAGCAGCCTTGCTTGGATTTTTATCTGGCTCATTAGGTCTCCTCCTTACTAATGGAAGATGCTCTCTTGTGGTACACAGGGTAAACTGTAAACCTAAAAAAACCCAATCTGTTAAAAAATGTAAACTGTAGTTTTGTCTTTAATGAAATCATAGGACAACTTTGACTAATTTATTTTTACTAGGCAGTACATATAGGCTAAAACTAGGGACAGCCAGTACTGTGGCTAAATACTGAAAAGGGATGGACAGGAAGGGAAGAGCAATCTGAAAAGTTACTAATTTACTGCATCATTGAAAAAGACAGGTTTTAGCATCCCACAATGTTAGAACCAGATCACTTGGTGTGATCTACTGACTGTATAGAAGTAAGCCCTGATGCCAGGGAGATTAAGGGGCATCCACTCAAATGTGAGTGAGTTGGCTATTGGAGGCTGGGGGACACAGGGAACTGCCCGCTTCTCAGCCCCATCTCATTTCTCATAGGCAGCAAAGTGGGTCCAGTGCTACCAGTCTTCAAGGGAAGCCATAAATCCAGATTTTAATGTGAGAGTTCCCCATTTAAAACTATTGGCAACTACAGAATTCAAAGTTTTTGAAACATAAGGCCATGTAATGCATGTCTGTGTGTCTCCAGCTTGTAACCTTCGGGTTAAGACACATGACATAGTCCACACAATTATTCTTTAACAACTACAAAAATTAAAAAAAAATTTAAAAAATTATTCAAAGAACAGTTGTTGAGTACTTGCTGTGAGTGACTTGCAATTTTATTTGATGCTATGGTAGATATAGAATAAATAATTTCAGTCATGTCTTCTAAGACTGTGGTCCCCAAGCTCTGTGCCGCAGACTGGTCTATGGCCTGTTAGGAACCGGCCACACAGCAGGAGGTGAGTGGTGGGCAAGTGATCAAAGCTTCATCTGTATTTACAGCTGTTCCCCATCATTTGCATCATTGCCTGAGCTCTGCCTCCTCTCAGATCAGCAGCAACATTAGATTCTCATAGGCATGTGAACCCCACTGTAAACTGCGCATGTGAGGGATTTAGACTATGCACTCCTTATGAGAATCTAATGGTCTGCAGAAGTTCCTTCCAGATATCACATCCAAACAGTGTTCAGAGGAGGAAAGGGACTGTTTCTTCCTGTGTCTCTGTCTTATGAGTAAGGATACCTCTCAAGGAAGCTCTCTAACATATTTTGCCTCGAGTTTCACTGGTGAGGGTGGAATCACAGATCAATTCTTAAACTAATCATTGGTGAATAGAATAGGATTATCATAGTAGACTTAGGCCAGTATTTCTCAAGAGGGAAGTAGTGGTGTTTCAGGTAGGATGATTCAAATCTTTGTTTTGTGAGACTGGTCGATGCATCTCAGATGTATATCATTCTGGGACCCTTAGTGGAAAATACCAATAATGGCTCTCAGTCACTAGGAAAATTCAAAACTTCCCCACTCAGTATTTCCCAAGAAGCCCTGGTGGGGATGGAGCATGCCTTATTTAGACTACTGGCTTCAACTAGTCATTTTAAAGGAATGAATTGAGGGAATTAACCACAAAGACTGTGACACTCTTCCCCTCATGTTTCCCCATTTTGGCATCATTTTCTTTGTTACATAAGCCAGAAACTCAAGTGATATCCTATACACATGCCTCTTCCTCACTTACAACATTTAATAGTGACCAAGTCTGCTAAGGTATACTTTAATTCTCTCCATCTCTCTTGATCTCCTTTGTCATCACCATAGCCCAGGCCACCATCATCTCTCACTCCATCATTATAGTTTCCGAACTGGCCTCTATACTTATATTCTTGCCTGTTGTGCTCCCTGTAGCAGCAAATATGATCTTAAAATATATTACATATATGTAACTCCATTAAAAATTATTTAGTGAATTCTCATTGAACTTAATCATTTTTTTACTTTTGTCCCCTTTCACTTGAGCTCCATGAGCACAGTCATGTCTTTATGATAGATTGGATTATTTTCCCAAATACTTTCCTTCCTCCTTATATAAGAATTATACATTTGTATCTTTTCCTATGTGACCTTTTGTGCCTACGATAGTAGGCACATTTTATTTCCCCATTGTGCTCATGTTGGGCTTGACCAATGGGAAATGGTAGAGATGACTGTTTCCAGACCAGGCTGTGAGTGACACAGTGTGTTTCCACTGGTCCTTCTTGCAGTCCTCTGTGAAGATTGTACTATGAGTAGCTTCTGGTCTCAGAATGAAAACACTTTGTGCAAACCAGAATTCAACACAACCTGGACTCAGGCCCAGTTGTACCCCAGCTGAACTCCTAGCAATCTTCAAACTTGTGAACCAGAAAAAATAAATATTTGCTCTTTTAAGTCGCTGAGATTTTGTATTTTGTTTATGCAGAATTATTGCAGCAATAGTTGACTGATTATAATTAGTAATGATTAGCAATAGTTGAATAATCTTATTTAGAGTTTTAGGATAGTACTCTTGCACACAGAGGTATTAAATATTTATGAATAAATAAAGATGTATGTGGTTAAATCAATTTTATAATAGGTGACTACATTTGAACTTATTTGAATTGTTTCTTCCTATTTGCTCTTAAATTAGGCCATGTCAGATTTCTCTAAAAATGCTATTGTTGATCATATTGATCTTTTGGAAAATGGACTCTTAAGATTCTCTTGAATTAAAGTTCACATTTTCAGGCCTATTAGCCCAGTGTCAATCAAAGGGTGTAGCTTTCCTAGGACTGTATGGAAGTCAGTGAATTGGGTTGTTCTACACAAAACTATTCCCTCTTGGAATTCTACCACTTACTATGCCTGTTTCCTCACACAAACTGTATACCCCAGTGCTGACTTTGGTAGAGACCTCTATCCTTTGGCTTTAAAGATGGTGGAATGAAGACCAAGTATACATTGAATCCACAAACATGTTGTTAAGAATGTAGTAAGTGCAAACTATGTGCCCACGTCTGGGCAGGATGTTCAATGGGGAATGATATGAAACTCTGGCTCTGCCCTCAGAGGACTTACAAATCTCACGAATTATGAGACCAATACCAATATGCAAAGCCAGGAAGTTTACTTGCAAAACAAAACAATCTTTTTTTCATTCGGGTACAGCTTTTTAATTTGTATAATTCTCAACACACCAATGCTAATGACTTTGTTTAACAAGCCCACTGTGCTGATGGCTGTCTTGTAGACAGTATCCAAGGGATTTCCCTATTTAATGTTTACAGTGATGGTTGCAGATGGAGTTCCCTGTTTCAATGAGGCTGCTGGGAATTTTGTTCAAATGGCTCCATTCAGGCATACTTATTTTCTAATTGAAGGATCAAGGGAAACTTAGCCTAGAGGACAGAAGACAGAGGGGGCATGATAGCTGCCATCAAGTATTTTAAAGCAGGTCATATGGAAGAAGGATTGAACAAGAGGTAAGGATGGATACCAGGCTGAGTGTTAAGTTGTGTTCATCATAGAATTCAGCATTTTCCAGGATGCCTGGAAGACTTTATGGAGGGAGGAGGGGAGGGTACTGTTTAATGTTCATTTGTAAGAGTATAATATGGTTTTCACTCCTCTTTGATCTTGGTTTGAAGTACACCAATGTCCTGAATCTGTCCCCAGAGCCCTGGGCTTTCTCACCCTCTGACAGGTAGGACATCAACTTTGATGTACATTCCCTTTCCTCCATGTTAGGTGTTGCTGGGGAGTAGCATATCCTTTAGGACTAAAAGATGTTGGGCCATCCCAGAAGGGATGACCAGAGAAGCAGTGTGAGGGACAGAGTAAAAGGCAGCCTGGGTGAGTCACCTTTTCTAAACTAGGGTACAGGAATGAGTCCTCTATCTGGGCTGGCCTCAGCAAGGTCACTGCAGCATTGTATTCATGGTGGTCCTTTCTTTTGCTCATGCACGCACACCTCCCATACTCCAGATGGTTCTCAGAACTGGTCTCAGGTTATCTGCTGCCTCTCAGACCCATAGCACCACCATCTCTTCTTCCTCTCATCTTCCTACCCAGGTACCACCCTGCCAATTCTGATCAGCCCTTACTCTTAAGTGACATTCATCCCATTCCTTTTTTCTAACAATTGATCCATTTATTTATCAGAAAAGGCACAGGCACTAGAAACCACACAAATGTTTATTTACCCTTCCCTTGTTGGGAGGATCTCTTATGGGTTTCTCATGGTTGTAAGAAATTTCTGACACTTTATTACTAAACAGAGAAAACAAAATACAAGTCTTTATCTGGAACTCTGGCTTCCACTACGTGAGAAGTTCAGGTGCTTTGGGTGAAGAAATCATTCCCAGAGAAGATAATTGAATTATTGACATTTTCTTAAGTGCAACAGGATATGGCTGGCTTAACAAGATAACTTCTAAGGTCTGTAATTTAATGAATTAGCTCAGAATATGTCTCATGGATTGTTCTGTGGCTAAACATCTGCAGATTTATACTCCTCATACTCAACCCTTTAGGATGGAAAACACACACACATACATACACAGCATAAGCAAAAACTACTGGAATTATCCTATCATCATCTCTGTTGTCCATGGAGAGCATGATGTATCAGCCTCTTTGGTGCCAGAGGATTCTACATGAGGGGACAAGGTACTAGGAGCTTTGACAGAGGTAAGTTGGCAAAGCTTCAGAACAGACATCAGATACTGACAGCCTGGCACCGACACTAGTGGGCACTTGCAGAGGTAGCCATGGCTCTGTTGCCTCCCAGCAGTGGTGTCACCTTTAGTGTGGACACTAAACATGGCTGCTGCTTTGGGGTAGTAATAAGGAACATAATCATAGTCAACTGAAGCATGAAAGGAAGAAAATATCATGTGGCACATAGTTGCAAAGAGGACTGGTTTATGGAACCTGTGTGATATCTACGTGGAGATTCCCAGGACCCCCTGGGAGGAATTTGAGGGTTCTAGAGTTCCTGCAGGATGCAATGAGAGTCACAGAAAAATGGATTCAGAGACAGTTTAGTGTAGCACAGGATATATGAATTACAGATTTACTCTGTTTAAATGACAGAGTTAGTGTCAGTGGGTGGATGAGAAAAATATTCTGATGATTAAGTCCATCTTGGTATGAAAAAGGGCTTCCTCAAAATCAGTTTCTTTTATTCTTGCATTTATTTTCTTTAGGATTAGTGAAGAGGTGAAGAGAATTGGATTAATCATAATCCTTGGTTCATGATACCCTTATCAGTATTCTAGTGCATAGCTCTAATTAATTAATTAATCAAACATAAAGAAGATCTCAGATTGTAGTTATTCTAGATCCCAGAAGTAGATGTCTGACAAAAGTTTCTTTTTTATCACAGAAATGGTTCAAATAAAAGATAGCTGACTACTCTCAGGGATATTATAGAGAGTGGGTTCTTGAAAGTGGGACACTAAACAAGATCTCTAAGGCATTTCTTTTAAAATTTCACATTCTCTGAGTGACATTTAGTCATGTGGATGGAAGAAATGCTACCCTTCAACTACAATAGATATATTTCTGATGAGAATGTCTGTAATACAAATTGGCAATGGCCAATTTATTTGAAAGGACTATTGTGAATGTTAATTTACCCCCAGAAACATAGGTATGTGCTGTATAAGTAGAGTGTAAAATCATACTATTTAGGTTTTTCATGATAGACAAAAATTTTATTCTCCAAAAAAGTGACTTGTCTGATTTTGAAAGGAATTTTAGGCTAAATTTTCTCCATGCTTTATTCAGTAGACTTATTTCTTCTGAACAGTAAAAAAGTGAAAACATTTTTCTGATACCTTAGTATTTATAATATGGTATATCAGTTACCTATTGCCATTTTAAAAACCACCCCAAAACATATTCATATAAGACATGAACTATTTATTCAGCTCATAGGTCTGAGAGTTGATTGGGAGGCTCTGCAAATGTAGGCCATACTTGGCTCTTTTCAGCTGGGCTGGGTCATGGGACTGTGACCAGTTGCCCAGTTGACTAGGGGCTGGTTGGCCCAGGATGGCCTTTTTTGAAACAGCTCCTTCCTGTTTCACGAGCTCTCTCATGGTTTTCAAGAGGGCCTCTTGAGGCTGAGGTCAGAACTGTCACATTATTGGTCAGAAGAAGCCTGGATTCTAGGGGTGAAGAAATGTATGTCTTAATGGGAGAAGTTGCAAATTCATATTGGAAAGAAAACATGGATACAGGGAGGGAAAAAACTGGCCATTTTTGCAGTTTACTATAGCATTTTATGGACTCTCTAGTGCTCTCATACCTTTATGATCCTTCCAAATAATTCAGTGAGATAAGTAGTACAGGTATTATTATTACCTTTTTATACAGAAACAAACTAAGACCAGTGAGATAAAGAGACTTTGAGTGGATCACACATTCTGGAAGTGGCATGAGCCCAAATGTATGTTGAAAAGAAACAAGTGAAAAGAGATGAGCCTTATTTAAATAACTTTTAGAAATTGGGGCAGTTGAACATTGAATATTTTTCTAAATAGTGCCTAACTTTAATGTTAATATAAGGGTATATATCCAAATAAAGGAGCTTCTGGAAGTCCAGTTAGTGTGGGGATATTGAGACTTCTTTCAAGATCCTTTGACCAATCCACTTTATTTCTAACTGCAATATTTTTCTTTCCAATCTCCTCTCTTGAGCTTTGTGAACAAAACACTTGGAAAAAGCCACTCACTAGATTGTTCCTAAGCTTTGTCATTCTGCTAAAAATTGGTAGAGAAGTTATAGTGGAGACAAAAGGTAAGAAAACCTCCATGTCTTTTATTTTTCTTAGAAGCAGCTAAATTCTATTCATAGATACTTTATAGTTCGCTTTCATATTTAAAAAGTTAACTCTCTAAACAACTCTCAAGGTCCATAGTCCATATCCATGCCACATGATTTTACAAAAATATGTTTTCAAGAAACCGAAACCTAAATTCTTATTTCTAGATTCTTGATACCTTCTTAGTTATCAAGGGACACAGGAATGTCCTAAACTGGCCCAAGTTTTGAACTCACAAACTGAAGTTTTAGCTTTAGGAATTCACTACTTTTTGAGTAATTAAATAATATAAATGTGCAATTCTTTAACATACTTTCTGATGCATATAAAAACTCTTCAGCTGTGAAGCAAATGACCCTGGGAAAGTTAATTTCTTAAAACATTTTTAGTTTATACATTTTCTCATTAACCACTACATTTGAGGCATGATATTGAGATGTCACATTTGATTTTCGTAATGCACCCCATCGCCCTGGGTAGAGTGCAGTGGCTTCATCATAGCTTACTGCAACCTCAAACTCATGGGCTCAAAGCAATCCTCCTGCCTTAGCCTTCCGAATAGCTAGGACTACAGGGACCTGCCACAATGCCAGGCTAAATTTTTCTATTTTTGGTAGAGATGGGGTCTTGCTCTTGCTTAGGCTGGTCTTGAACCCTTAACCTCAAGTTATCCTCTTGCCTTGGCCTCTCAGAGTGCTAGGATTACAGGTGTGAGCCACCGTGCCCAGCCTCACAATGCTTTTTTGAGGAATGTTTAACCTTAATTTTATGAAAAAAAAATTGGACTTAGAAAGAATACATACATATTAGGGTGAGCTAGGAAATGATATGGGCTGGTCTCAAATTCTGATTTCCTTGAATTCCGTTTTCTTTATACCACAATCTACAACCAAAAGAAGACAAGATCTTCTGGAATGAGATACAGATTGGACATCTGGAGAAAGTAAAGACATGAAAAAGAAAAGATACACATTTGGACATATGTTTTTATTTCTCTTGGAAAAATAATTGAGCAATGGTATAGGTATATTTTTAACATTGTAAGAAACTGCTAAACTATTTTCCAAAACAGTTGTAACATTTTATACCCCTATCAGAAATATATGAAAGTTCCAGTTGCTCAGCAAATATTGGTGTTGTCAGTGTTTTTTGTTTTAGTTATTCTAGCATGTACCTGTTTGATTTTATTTTGCATTTCCCTAATGTCTAATGGTATTGAACAAAATTCTGTTTCTTCTATTTGCATATCATATTTGTGAGTTGTCTATTTAAGTCCTTTGCCCATTTTTATTGGATTGTTTTTCTGATTTAATTGTAGGAGTTTCTAATATATTCTAGATACATATACTGGGATTGAAGAGTCAAAATCACAACTTTCAGTGGTCAGCCTTATAAGAGACATGAAAGGCTGAATCCTACTTTGGAAGAGCCTTGTTTATATTACATGGAAGTGGTAAATAGAAAATTTTATATCCTTTTCTGTTTTTCCTCTACAATTAGAGCTGCCTCTTTTATATTTCCTGCATATACCAACTATTCAATCCTTTATAGAATCTTTTTTAGTAAGGGACTCTAAGTCATTTACGTTTATTGTCACTTTTGTCATATTTTCTCCACGTGTATGTGGTGTTTTTTTGCCTGTTTTTAAAAACAAACTATGATTTTTTGTTGTTGTATGAGCTGTTTTTAGTTATTTTCTACAATTATTTGGCTTCCTATCTATGATTTGGAAGATGTATAGACTGTTTTTAGTTCAATGTTGGTTATAATAAATTTACACAAAAGTGTCTTTAAATGTATGTTAAACCAGGAAATGAAATAACGGAAGAATATTTTTTACTTACCTATGTGAAAATGTGGAGATTGGTGCTTTTATTTCTTCCTTCTCAATCATTGTCAGTTTAAGTTAGTGTTATAAACCTAGACTCTTGCTTTCTGTGTTTCCTTTTCAATGTAAATGATTCCTTTTATTTTTAAAAAAAATGTATCTGGTGATCAGCTTTGTGTGCACATCTGAAATAGTTACTGGCATTTAGGTGCATCACTATATATATAACCAATTTTAATGTCATAGCCAATTGTTTTCTGTGACAATTTTCTCAAATGTAATCCTTGCTGTCTCCCACCATCTCCCCTACCCCATTGTTTTGCACTCGCCTGATATACATTTTTTCTGGAAGGGTATCTAGGTGACTGGCATATTTTCGGAGTCCTTCCATATCTGAGATTGTCTTTTTATTGCCTTCACACAGTAATTAAAATGTTTCCAGGTATTGAATTCTGGCACCATTACCTTTTAGTTTGTAATAGTAAAGATGCTGTTATATAGTGTTCCATGATTGAAAGAAAACCATATGCAACTTGATTTTATTCCACTTTAGGCCATCTGACTCTTCTTTATTTTCTAAGTATGATTCTCTTAATTATGTTTGCCTAGGACATGAAGCACATTGTGGAATTTCAGACTAAGGCTTTTTTTTTTCCTTTTTAACTTTTATTTTTATTGATGTCTAATTTACATGGAGTGAAATGCAAAAATCTGTTGATGAACATTTGGGTTGTTTCCAGTTGGGGCTATTATGAAACAAACTGTTATGAAAATTCTTATACAAGTCTTTTTGTGGACATACATTTTTTATTTCTCTTGGAAAAATACTTGGGCAATGGAGTAGTCATATTTCTAACATTGTAAGAAACTGCTAACTATTTTCCAAAACAGTTGTAACATTTTACACCCCTACCAGAAATATATGAGAGTTCCAGTTGCTCTACTTTATCAGCAACTTTTGGTGTTTTCTGTATTTTTTATTTTAGTTTTTCTAGTATGTTGTATGTACCTGTTTGATTTTATTTTGCATTTCCCTACTGTCTAATGGTATTGAACAAAATTCTGTTTCTTATTGCTATTTGTATATCATATTTATGAGATACCTATTTAAGTCTTTTATCCATTTTTATTGGATTGTGTTTTTCTTATTGAATTATAGGAGTTCCTAATATATTCTATTTATACATATTTTGTTATATATAAGTATTGTGAATATTTTCTCCCAGTCTGTGGCTTACCTATTCATTTACTTAATGGGGTCTTTTGATGAGCAGTAGTAGTTTTAAATTTTGAGAAAGGCTAATTTTTCATTTTTTAAAATTTTATGATTAATGCTTTAAAAAAAACTTGCTTACCTTGAACTTGTGGAAATATTCTTCTATGTTTTCTTGTAGAAGCTTTATAATTTTTGCTTATAAATTTGGGCCTGTTATCCTTAATTATTATTTTTTATATGGCATGATATGATGAAGATTTATTTTTATATGAATATCCTGTTATTTCAGCTCTATTTGTTGAAAATATTCTTCTTTTTTTCCATTGAATTGATTTCTTTTTTTTTTTTTTTGCCTTTGTCAGAATTCTTTTGAACATATAAGGGTAAATTCATTCTGGAGTCTTCATTCTGTCCCAGTGCATTATTTTTCAGTCCTTACTGCAATACCAAACTATTTTGAATATTGTAGCTTTCTAGGAAGTTGTCCAGCTGCAGTCAGATAGTGTTAATACTTAACATTGTCCGGGTTTTTTTTAGGTCCTTAGCCTATTTATATAAATATTAGAAATAGCTTGTCATTTGTCGGAGAGAAGGTGGGACTTTCTTAGGTTAGCAAATTTTTCCTTTATCATTACTTTGAACATACAGTAGATTTTTTTTTCTGTCTGTGACTCCTATTAATCAGAGGTTGAAATACCAGGATCTCTCTCTCTCTTTCTCTCTCTTCCCCTTATTTGGTTTCATAGTTTAAATTATTTAGGGTTTTCATAAGGTTCTGGGTGGCTTTCTCAAATTTATTTTGCAGTTTACTGATTTTATTTTTCTGTGTTTTTAACTACCTCGATTGTGGCTTTAATTTTTTTCCAACTAATTCTTAATCTTAGATTTGTCCGTCTTACTACACTATCAATTCAGTGGTCCCTTGAGTTATGCTAATACATGGATTGGATATTTCCTAAAGGTTATTTGATTCTGGTAGCAAATTAATATCAGAGGCAGCTGTGTTCTTCCTCAAAAGAAGGAAGGTGTCAGGGCTATTTTGTTTTTTCTTTTTAAGCTAGCACAGCGCCTGACCTATGGGAAATGTTCAGAGTTCCTGTTGAGTCAAAGGATAAGTGTAATTTTTCTAAGTGGTTCCCTTTATGTATACTTCCCAAATTTTTAGGTCTCATGATTTTTCAGTTTTATTTTACTTCCAGAAGGTTGCCTACGCTTGCCAATATTTGTAGGAGTTGAGTGGGTTCTGTTAGAAATTGGCATGCATCTTGTTCTCCCCAAATGTTTCACAGAGGTCCTTCAAGTCTAGACAGAAGGATGTACAGAAGAAGTGAACAACCAGTTCAACAAAAATCTCATAGTAAATTACCAATATGAGAGGATTAGGGAGGGAGCTGATGTGGATCATTGTGGCAGAGAGATATGTCTCCACACTACATTGTAGAGTAATTGTCCCATATTCCATGTACCTGTTTCTTGGGTGATTTGGTTCTGCCTGTGCTGGAAGAAAACCATGGAGCCTTCTAGGGTTGGCTGCCAGATCCTGTGCTGTCAGTCTAGAAAGATAAAAAGAGGAAATCTACCCATAGTCATGTGTCCTACCACCATTTCTGGATGCTCTTTCTAGTTAATAAGGGTTGGTTGAAGTATCCTCTTATTGCCTAACGTTTTGATCCCCACAGGTCCTTTCCATCCTTTTTTATTTCTGGTATGGAAAGATGGAGGTCTCTTCTAGTGTCCAGTGTTAAGGCAGCATGTCCAATTCGAGTATTCCATTGGTCACGGAAGTAGGAATTTGAAAGAAAAGCTAGACTAACATGTTCATGGTAGACTCTTTCCCAGAAGTCACACAGACTCTAAATGCCCTACTCCAGCACAACATATTATTTAATAGCTTTCGAAATAAGCATTCAATTTTCAACCTCCTTTGCACCCCTAGCTGTGCTAGAATAACTGAGAGAAGAGTGTTCCTCTGCCCCAGACCTAAAAATATTATTCTCCTAATGATAGGGCCCATGTTTCCAACTAAGTATTGTCTGATTACATAGTTTGAAATGTCCGCTACCAAAAGTTTTGTTTTTCTTCCAGAAACTATTATTTTAATTCCAAAACACAGATACAAATAAATCAGTGACCTCTGCCACAGAATTGTACATTTAGTGACATTTGTCTGATATAGTAGGAAAGGAAATAGTATACTTTGCTAGGTTTCTTCAGTCAAGAAAGATTGGATGTCAGTACATTAGAGTTCTAGTTGTTTTTCTGACTTTTTGGCTTTCTTAGTACATATGTGCCTGAGGCAGTAAGAGTAGCAGCAGCAAAATAAAATGACTGTACTTTGCGTAGAATGAAAATGTCCTGTACAGATTCATCATAGAGGACTGTAGATTGGTTGCCTTGTGAATTTTTTTTAGCTAGAAAAGTTTCTGTTTTTATGATGCTATAGAACTGTTCTGCCCATCAGAGGGGTTCCTGAGAGCAGATGCACTTCATTATCAGTTTCCAGCACCAACAAATTTAAACAATTAGAACTTAAGCTTGGCAGTTTAATCACTTGACAGCTAAAGAAGATCGCATATTGCAAGGAGACCAATACATCTATTTTACGTGGCAAATGGATAGGCTTATTTGCCATGATTCACTTACCTGCTGTTTTGTGTGAACAGTCTTTGTCAATTGATGGGAGACACAGCTGCTCAGCTAACACCAAACAGGTATTTACTGTTTTACCACAATATTCAGTGGCAATCTTTGTGCTTTGTATATACAAAATTTCATGCAGATAAAATAAAGATCAATCAACAAGTATTTATTGAACTCTCTAGATTATGTTTGGTGCCTTTCTGGACCCAGTGAGGATATAAAAATGCATACAATAAAATATGGTATTTAGGGGAAAGAGAAGAAATCATTCATATAAGAAATTTTCATAGCCTTATCTGTTCTACCGCATTTTAGTAAGTTAAGTTCAAGTGCAGGTTGGAATTCTTTTTATGTGGGCCCTTTTAAAAAATCAATAATCTTTGTCTCTGGTCAGCCTTTAAAAAATAGAATTGGACATTTATGTTTAACAAATAAACGGAACTGATTTTACTCATGGGATAGACCTTATTGTTTGACTAGTAAATTGAACATATCAGGCGTTATACTAGATAAGTGATCCCTACACTTATGTGGATTCTATATTAGTGAGTGAAACAAGTAAACCAATAATTACAGTGTGATACATGGTTTACTATAGGTCTACAGACCTTTTCTATGGGCACATCACCTAACTTAGTTTAGATTATTAGGAAAGGTTCCTCAGAAGCAGGGGTAGTTGAGCTATGTCCTGAAAGTTGAGAAGATTGTGCTCAGGATTTCAGCATTTGCCACCCACTCCTGGATCGTAGGCATTTGAACATACTCTAGTTTTTTCTGTCTTAAGAGAAACCACCCAAGTCTTCCCAGGGTCCTCTAAGACCTTCCAGCTGTTGCCTCAGCAGGCTTCTCCATTTCAAAGCCAAACTTCCCCATTTCCCACTGACTCTTCATTTCAGCACAATCTGCTTCCACTGACACCACTTCACTGATTGGCTCCTGTCAAGACCACCAAGCACCTAAAGACTTCAAAGGACAATATTCAGTTTTCACCTTACTTGAGCTCTTTTGGTATATTTTGTCAATGCCTCCTCCTTGATAAACATGCTTTTCCTTGCCATCCATGAAACTAAAATTTCCTGACATTTGTATTACCTTTACTACTTCTCATTTTCCTTTAGCAATTGCTCCTTCTCTTTAATCTTTATGTTCTGAAGCTCCTCATGGCCACATCCTAGGACCCTCTTCTCTCGTCTCGCTGGGCAATTTCATTCACCCAAAGAAACTCACATATTATGTGTTTAAGATCGTATCCCAGACTTCTCTTCCCAGTAGTGTGAATTGTGTTGGGTCGCTCACCTTAATCTCCGAGATGGTGGGTGGTACTTATGAGTATGAATTAGTCACAGCCTGTTTGCTTGAGTTGGAAGATGCTATGATGATCTGTAGAGTTGTTCTGCTTGTCATTGGTTGATGTTTGTGTGAAAGAGCCAACTTCTTTTGTGCCTGTGGTAGGCTCTGGTCCCCCAGGTGGAGTACTTGAGTGCCCCAAGCTTTAGGAGGGACCCTGTAGCTCCCAGGAGTTTCCTTGATGTCTCCCACCACTGAGGTGGGGGAGGAGCAATGCTGTTCATGTCTAGGTTGACGAAGCCTGAAACACTTTGCTCTGCAGACTTTGCAGGGCTCAGAAGCTGCTTTTCCGGCCACTAGGGGGGAGCCAGGACTGGTGGGAGGGTCAGGACAAGCTCTCCAAACCAGAAAGTTTGTTCACTCGGGACGGGCCTAAATGCTTGAATGCCAAGGGCCCTGGCTGGGATCTTTCCATTCTTATTTGGTAGCACAGTGTTTTTTGCGGGGAGGGATGGGCACTTTCCCAAATTGCTGCTCCTTGGACACCTACAGAACACTCCCATCGGATCAGTCCATGTGTGCTTTCTTACTACCCAAGTCCAGTTCCCAGTCCTCCCCCTGGCCTGTGTGTCTGACTCACTAGCGTATGTCTCTGTGAAATGCGGTGGGCTTGGAGTTCCCACATTATGCACCTCTGTTCCATTACAAGTCCTCAAAGGAAGAGGTGTTGGCCCCTCTATCTGTGAGGACCTCATCCTGGAGCATGCACCTACTGGAGAGAAGAGACCACTTGTGAACTTCTTGGCACAAACTGCTCTCCCTTTGTAATGAGTCGGGGGAGGTGCCGCAGCACCAGGTCAGCTGGCAGCCTTGGTGCGAAGCGTTTGGTTGCCATGGAGCCAGGGGCTAGGCTATTCCTCTGCAAATGCCACACCTGTATTTAGTATAATGGTTCTCCAGTGGGAGGGATGGGTGAGCTTCCAGATCCTTGTTCCTCAGCACTCCACCACATTCTCCCATTGGATATATCCACGTCGGCTTACTTGCCACTTGAGTCCAGCTCTGAGACTTCTCCCCTGCATCCTTCTCCACCCCTCTCATGACTGGGGGCCACTAGGACCACTTGCTTATCTAAGCCACTGGGGTGTGACCCCACCTCAAAGAAGCTGTCATTCACTAACTTTTCAGCTCAAAGTATTCTCATGGTTGTAATGGATGGGGAAGGAGCTGCAGCTCCTGATCAGCCCAAGCTCAAACTGCTCAGTTGTAGTACTTAGGGGAGGTACAGTGGAGGAAGTGTCTGCATGGAAGAAAGCTGGCGCTCTGGCCTCCTGTGGCACTCTCCCAGGGAGAGCTCCACACGGCCTGCCCTAACTCTTGGGACTCACTAGTTCATGCCACTATTCCTTACTTGCCACCACGCCTGGGCTCGTGGAGGGTGGAAAGCCTTCCATAATCTTGGTGGCCTGTTGTTAACGGAAGGTGTGTAGAGGGGGAAGAGAATCCCCCCTTACTCTGTCACTAGGCTCTGAGGCTCTATGGGTTGATTCTCACTATCTTCTCCTCTTTATCCTCTACTTTCTCAGCTTTGCATTTTTCTGTGTGGGGTCCCCAGCTGTCTCTGTCATCATTCTCTGTGATCCACACCTGAGCTGCATCTCTTTTGCCTCTCTCCTCAATCCAATATCCAACCTTACTGCAGGGACAGTCTGACAAGTGATGTCTCTAGTCAGCCATCTTGGTTTCTCTCTCTCTCACTGCTATAGCCTTATCGCCTACACTGTTGCCTGGCGTATAGACAGTATTCTGTAAATAGTTATTGAAACAAACTGAATTGATTGGCTGTTTTGATATTGTATACATAGGATTTCATTTCTCTTCTTGGCTTAGAGCTCAGTGGGT
The DNA here is from genome assembly GCA_963574885.1 of Lepilemur ruficaudatus. NCBI lineage: Eukaryota > Metazoa > Chordata > Mammalia > Primates > Lepilemuridae > Lepilemur > Lepilemur ruficaudatus. Next base: position 52,310 of record CAUYRT010063532.1, on the reverse strand, counting down.
ATTTAGTATTAATGGAATTTCTAGCTATTATGGAATGTATGTGATAGAAGAAACCCCAGCATCCAAATATTACAACTTCTTTATAACACATTATCTATTTGGCTATGGTTTGATTAGTCATGTTCAAAGGTCTGTGATTTGTTTCCTTCCTTGTCGCTTAGGCTGCCTTAGGCTGATGTTACAAGAAGTTTAAAGCAATCATCTTTGGCAGCTGAGCTCTTGGCTGGTCATCTTCATACTATTAAGAGATACTTGTCCTGATAAGTATCAGAACATAGGGAAGAAGTTATCAGATCTCTTGGCTTTCTAATGCATAAGGGAGGAAATTGATATGGTTCAAAAAGATGCCTCTATGATATGTGTGTCTTCTAAATTTTTTTTTTTTTTTACAGTTTGAACTGTATTTGAAGTGTTCTCATATTAGTAGTTTGGGAAGAAAAAAATTAACAGTGATAGTAATTTTAATGCTCATAATTACTAATGACTCAATCTTACTTCCTGGGAGCAGTAAACTTTTACATTCTTGCAACAATGCAAAAATAGGGTTTCTTTTTTTTTCTTATTAGCTATAGAACATGAGCCATAGATGGAAAAAGATTCCAGGTGTTTCTTTTTACTCCAAAGAAAGCAGAGATTTAGACACAGAAATCACCCATTATGAAGCACTTTGGGTCAAATCAAGGCTCTAACATACACAGTAATTTATTGCAGTCAGCGGATTTCATTCTGATGATGTGAGTGTGATTGCAGTCCCTTAGCATCGGTGCTGTAATGGTTTCTCTACATACCAAAATGTTTAGCAAAGCTGCTTGTTTCTCTACACTTTTATCATATGCACATGGGGAAGGTCAACTGTTAGCTGAGCAAATAAAGATTTTCATAACTCAATTGCATTTGACTTTATTAACTTATGAAATAGAGATTTTGTTTAATTGGAAAAAGAGAGACCTCCTTTTGGAATATTTGTTCAGTGGTATAAATAAAAAGTAACCTCAACTGCAATTTTGTCAATAACAAAAGTGTATCATAAATCTAAACACAGCTGTTTTGTTCTTCTATTTAGGCAGTGTGGCATGAACTTCAGAATGAAAACCAGCATGAAAATATTATTTAAGTACTACTGAAAGGCCTCATACCACTCTTCCAGCATCATATAAAACTAAGGCCTGACCTTTTCATGCTCATTAGACTCTGCTATGTCTCTTTGTGCAACACTGGGGCTTCCATTTCTGCCAGTGTGGCCCAAGTAGCCAAGCAATCCCCCTGCAATTTCTTCTCACTTCTGTTACTGCTGAGTAGGTATTATATTTGGCCAACAAAGTGACTGAATTTCAAAAAGCTCAAAGTTGGAGGCACATGAAGTAATGCTGCTTTTCTCATCGGAAAGCTTCAACAGAATCCAAGATTAAGGATGACTGGCAAGCGATTGGGTAATGTAATTGAAAGTGCTGATGGCCACATTAGCTAGAATGCATTTTTGGCTTTGTAACAAAGTCCAAAGTAACAATGGCTTAAAGACAGAAGTTCATTTATTTTACAAGAATAGTCAAAAGGCAAGCAGACCAGGGCTGCACGCTGCACTTCATCCAGGACTCACACTCCTACACTGTTGCTCTGCTATTCTTAACTTGTGGCTTCCATCTCATGGCCTAAAAGAGCTGCCTTAGCTCCCACCATCATGTCTGCCTTCTAGCTGGAAGTAATGGGCAAAGGTGAAGTGGAGAGTATGCTTCTTTCTGTTAATATAATGACCCAGAAGTTGTACCCATCATTTCTACTCATATCCCCAAGTCAGAACTTAATTATATGAATCAACCTAGTGCAGGGAATTTGAGAAAAAATGTCTGATTGAGTGACCTAGCTAAAATCTGGGTTTTTTCTATTAAAGAAAAAGGAAAGAATGGATTTGGGGAGATAACTGCTATTGCTATAATCACTGTTGATAAAAACAGGGTATAGAGAAATAATGTGGTACAAGGTAAGTAGATAATTATCGTTTAGTCCTGGCAACCTGTGAGTGTACAAGATACAGAGACCAATTATGGTTAACTAAAATTGAAAAGGTATTTTCTAGATGGACATCAGTTAGATCACAGAGTTGATGAAAAGGTTGGAAAACCAGGCACAGAACTAGGCTCAAGATGCAGCCACAGATATACCCAAATCACACCGCAGAGTGCTCTGCTTGTAATTGTGCCACTGATGATGCCACTCCTGAACTCTTAGATTCTTGATTCTGTTGCCAAAATTATCACTGGAAACTAGGTGCTGGATGCTACCAAACCTGGAAACTATAAACTGTCTCTCCTTTGAATCCTCATGCCAGACTCAAAATCCCAGATAGCACACCAGGTTTGTTGAGCTTAGCAAATGAATCTGCACCCTGGTTGCCAGGGGGCTAGGAGTACAAGTATTTGGCCTTCTAGACGTTGGCAACTCTGTCTCCCACAGACTGACTCACGCACTTACGGACACAAGGCAAAGAAAGGGGTTCATTTTCTGAGAAGCTGTTTTGAAAAATGCCAAAATGTGCAATTATTTAATGACCTACATACTTTTCAAATTGGGCAAAAATAGCATAAATCCTTAAGTGTATGGTGTCAGAGTTAGGAAAACCTAGTTTCTAGTCATTGTTCTGTAAAATGGGAGGTATTAATAATGCCTGCCTATTTCCTAGGGTTTTGTAGATAACATATGTAAAGTTGTTGAGGAATAAATTGAGGAAAATAATAAGAGAAAAAGGTGATATATATATATACACACACACTGACTTCTAAATATAGTTTAAGATTTTTAAATACTTTCTTCCTATCTATGCAGTCTTACTATCATTCATTCATCTAGTATCATTAATTGAGTAGCAATTATTTCAATTTAGCCAGCCAATAAGTATATGCTGATTGTTTCTTGAAAATCCTGGTACAGTATAGAAAAACCACCCCCAAACCTGAGAGGGAACTGAGAGACCAAAGAATGACTCAAACAAAACCAGCTTGATGAGTTAGATGAGTTTATTAGAGGTTACTTACTAGGGCGCTTGCTCCCGGCTGGCACAGGAATTTCTTTCATAGGAGCTTCTTGCCAGCAAAATCCTCATCTGCCCACCCTGTGGTATTACCTTAAATCTCTTCCTAGTGAGTGATGCAAAGTTTTTACATTGTATCATTGCTTGTTCACAGTGAAACAAATCACTCAGGTGCAGTACCATCATCAAGCAACCCATGTTATGTTACGATATCACTAGGCAGGGACTTTAGTATTACAATTAACTAAAAGGCACTATAGGACAACCAAAGCTGCTCTAAAGCAGTGAGGGCCAGTTTTGAGCTGGCTATTTCGGGGCAAGAAAGTGCTGAACACCCCCCGCCCCACCCCAAGTAGTTATCTTGGTACTGCCTCATCTACTTTGTAATAGTTCTGCTGAGTACTTCAGGCTAGCACAGTGTTTCTGTTACATGGTAGGGAACCTGTATTTTCCCCTCACTGATACTCTAAAATTAATGTGAAATCCTGTAATCAGCAAGGTTAACGATTGGGCTTCTTTCGTGCTCATCTTAAACTTACCCAGATTTATAAGCGAGGTTAAGAAAACATTGTACATTACTTTTTACAGTGGTTAAAAGAAAATGTCTCTACAATCTGAAAGTACAAAGAATAACATTTCAAACACATATTTCCATAATAGTTCTCCAAAAATATTGGTAAGTGAATGGCTTTTGTTTCCTTCTCTCAGAAGTGAATTTTCCTTGACAATACATTTGCCCTCGTAATACAGGCATTTGAAGCTCGATTATTTCCACCAGCCACTTCAAACTTTCACCTCCAAAAAACATTGTAAACAGCATTAAAAAGAATGACAAAAGCAGACTTAAATATCTCTATAGACTGCCGAAAATACAGGTTGGGTGGTGTTCAGCACCTGGGAAATTCGTTAAGACCATATGGACTGTCAAAAGTTCAGTACACTAGAGAAAAAAACTCCCTGCAGTGACAGCATTAAATTAAAAAAAAATTATAAACGGTGGCTCTAGGGGATTACTGTGATCATTCAAAAAGCTGCAGTTTCTGCTGCTAACAGAGAAATTACAAACTACCAAGCAAAGAGACAGAACTGGAAAGAATTCTTTGGGAAAATGAGGTTAACATCCTTTTACTTGACTTTATAGTTCTTAGTAGTTTTATATTTACATATGTTTTGACATGAATATAAAGGGGTGAAGTCAATGTAGTAAAGTAAAAATTATGCTTTTTTTTTGCTTGATTTTTGTTATTTAGAAGGAAGATTACCGTTTGTCAAAATGTCTATATTAGTAAAATTAACACACTATGAATGATATAAAATTATGAAAATACTTTATAGTAACCTCAGATAGCTTTTTAAAATTAGAATTTCACACTGCTTTTCAGTAATCATTTTTGAGCTTTATGAACGAGTAAGCTCTATAAATATTGCTTTTATATTACTGTATTTCCAAGGTAAAACTAATTTTATTCATTTTCTTTAGATTCATTAGATAAAACCTGAAAATTGATGTAGGAGATCTATCTACCCACCTACCTATTTATCTTTCTCTCTTCCCAAGTTCCGCATGATAGTATGAAAAGATTGGAAAACAAATCTGCTTTTGTTAAATTTATGAGAATATAAGAATATTGTAATGTCATATATTGGCCAAGTGAGCCTAAGATATTATTATATTTCTCTGTTATCAAAGAATAGAGGAAAAGTATTTAAAAATTTGTAAAATGAAAGAGGAAAATTATAAAATGAAAAGAGGCAACATAGATAATAATGTGTTAAAAGAGCATTTAAAATTTTTTTCATTTGATCAGCCAACATTTATTGAATGATTTTCATATTCCAGATACTATATTAGGAATTGTGACAATGGAAGAAGCAGAAAACATATAACTCTCCAGTTATACTTTAATAAACATAAATTCTGATGACATAAGTGCAACAAATGAAACATGTATGGTCACTAAAGCGATACAGAAAAATAAATTATTAATTCCAGGTAGAATTTAGGACAGTAATTCTCAGAGTGTGGTTTCCAGACTAGCGGTATCAACATTATCTGGGAATGAGTTAGAAACTCAAATTTTCCAGTCTTATCCTAGATCTAGTGAATAAGAAACTCTGAGACTAAGGCCTAGCAATCTTGTTTTAAGAAGTCCTCCAGGTGATTCTGATACATATTAAAATTTGAGAACAACTGATTTAAGAAAAAAGTATATGTGAAGAGGATATGCTTAATCAGGGTTTTGTAAGATGAGTAGGAGTTTTCCTGGATTATTAGAGGATATGGGAAACATATTTAGACTTGTTTGAGAAAATAATATGAAAAGTCAAAGAGGTCTAAAGAGTATTATTCTGAGAACTAAAATTTTCTGAGTATGTCTACAGGAAGGGTGAAAGTAGTACAAGATAATTCCTCCCATTTTTCAAACTTAGAATTCTGGAATAATCTTTTGATGCTAGATTTTTCACCCTATTTCCTGAATACATCACCAATTTCTACCAATTTTTCTTTTTTTTTAAAAAAAATTTTATTTCAAAACATTTATGGAGTTCTAGTGTTTTTTGTTATGTGGATAAATTATATCATGCTGAGGCCAGGGCTTTCAGTGTACCCATCGCTAGAATAGTGTATGTTGTTCTTGATAGGTAGATTTTTATCCCTCACCCCTCCAGCCTCCTCCAATGTCCATACGGCTCTTTATGATCGTATATATCCTTCGCTTTAGCTCCCACTTATAGGTGAGAGCATGTGATGTCTGTTTTATCATTCTTGAGATAGTTAGGATATTGGTCTCTAGTTCCATCCAAGTTGCTGCACAAGGCATAATTTCATTCCTTTTTATGGCTGAGCAGTATTCTGTGGTATGTATATACCACATTTTCTTTATCCACTCATCGGTTGATGGGCACTTAGGTTGATTTCACATCCTTGCTATAATGAATTGTGCTGGGATAAACATTCAGGTACATGTGTCTTTTTGATAAAATGACTTCTTTTCCTTTGGGTAGACACCAAGTAGTGGGATTGCTGGATGGAACGGTAGGTCTACGTTTCGTTCTTTGAGGAATCTCCATACTGCTTTGCATCATGGTTGTACAAGTTTTACGTGCCCCCCAATAGTGTATAAATGTTCCCTTTTCACTACAACTGCATCAAAATCTATTTTTTTTTGACTTTTTTATAATGGCCATTCTGGCAGGGGCAAGGTGGTATTTCATTGTGGTTTTAATTTGCATTTCCCTGGTAATTAGTGATGTTGAGCATTTTTTCATATGTTTGTTGGCCATTTGTCTATCTTCTTTTGAAAAGCTGCTGTTCATGTCTTTTTTTCCCACTTTTTAATGGGATTGTTTTTTTCTTGCTAATTTGTCTGAGTTCTTTGTAGATTCTGGATATTAGCCCTTTGTCAGATGTACAGTTTGTGAATATTTTCTCCCATTCTGTATTTGTCTATTTACTCTGTTGATTATTTCCTTTTCTGTGCAGAAGACTTTTAATTTAATTTAGTACCATTTACTTATTTTTGTTATTGTTCTATTTGCCTTTAGGGTCTTAGTCATAAATTCTTTGCCTAAGCTGATATCTAAAAGTGTTTTTACTGCATTTTCTTCTAGAATTTTTATGATTTAATGCCTTACATTTAAGTCTTTTATCCATCTTGAATTAATTTTTGTATGGCAAGAAACAGGGGTCCTGTCTCATTCTTCTGCATGTAGCTGTCCAATTTTCTAGCACCATTTATTGAATAGGGCTTCCTTTCCCCAGTGTATATTATTGTCTGCTTTGTCAAAGATCAGTTGATTGTGGGTAAATGGTTTTATTTCTGGGCTCTCTATTCTGTTCCATTGGTCAGTGTCTCTACTTTTATACCAGTACCATGCTATTTTGTAATATAACTTGAAGCCAGGTAATGTGATGCCTCCAGATTTGTTCTTTTTACTTAAGATTTCTTTGGCTATTTGGGCCCTTTTTTGGCTCCAAATGATGCTTAGAATTATTTTTTTCTAGGTCTGTGAAACAGGATGTTGGTATTTTGATTGGGATTACATTGAATTTGTAAATCACATTGGAGAGTCTGGATATTTTAATAATGGTGATTCTATCAATCCATGAGCATGGGATGTTTTTCCATTTGTTTGTGTCATCTCTGATTTCTTTCATCAGAGTTTTGTAGTTCTCCCTGTAGAAATCTTTCACATCCTTGGTTAAGCATATTCTTAGGTATTTTATTTTCTTTGTAGCTGTTGTAAATGGTACTGAATCCTTGATTTGACTCTCAGTTTGACTGTTACTAGTATATAGAAATGCTACCAATTTGTGTATGTTGATTTTGTAACCTGAGACTTTGCTGAATTTATTTATCAATTCCAGGAGTCTTTTGGTAAAGTCTTTAGGGTTTTCTAGATACAACATCATATCATCAGCAAACAGGGATAGTTTGGCCTCCTCTTTCCTGATTTAGATGCTCTTTATTTTTTTCTCTTGCCTGATTGCTCTGGCTAGGACTTCTATCACTACGTTGAATAGAAGTGCTGACACTCAGCACCCTTGTCTTGTTTTAATTGATTTATTTAGATCATTTACATTTAATTTTATAATTATTAATATGGTTGAATAAATTGATCAGTTGTTAGTGGCTTTCTATTTGTTCCATATGTTTTTTATATTGTTTCTATCTTCTTGCCCCTTTAAAAATTATTTTTATGCTTACATTCTATCTCCACTATTGGCTTTTTTACACTTCTTTTTAAACGTTTTTATCGATTTCCTTAGGTTTCAAAATATACATTTTTAATCACAGCTTGCCATTACATAATATTGTATTACTACATGTGAAATGTAAGAATCTTATAACCATATAATCCCAATTATCTGGGCTCTCAATCCTTAAAGCTGTTGTCATGGATTTTACTTATACTTATGCAATGAAAACATAAAATACTGATTCTATTTTTGCTTCAAATAGTTATCTTTGAGAGTAAGCAAAAATGAGGAAAACCAGAATTATATATTTGCCTGCATTTATTTGGTTTCCATAGTGCTGTATTTCTTTGTGTAGATACAAGATTCTGCCTGGTATCATTCTTTTTCCTTCCTTCCTTCCTTCCTTCCTCCCTCCCTCCCTCCCTTCTTCTTCCTCTTCCTCTTCTTCTTCCCTCCCTCCCTTCCTTCCTTCCTTCCTTCCTTCTTTTCTTCCTTCCTTCCTTCCTTTATTTCTCTTTCTTTTTGTTAAAAAATTTCCTTAAAATTATTTTCTGTGAGAAATGAATCCTCTCAGTTTTTGTTTGTCTCAGAAATTTTTCTCCTTCACTTTTGAAAGTCATTTTCACTGGATTTAGATTGTAGATTGACAGTTATTTTGTTGTTAGTACCTTAAAATTGTTATTCTATGTTGTTTTGACTTGCATACCTCATGATAAGAAGTCTCCTATACATGTTACCTTTGTTCTCCGTATATAATATGTAGCTTTTCCCTGACTGACTGCAAGAATTTCTATCTTTGGTTTTCAGCAGTTAAAATATAATGTATTTAGGCATGTAAAAAAATATTTATTCTCCTTGGTGTTCTCTGAGCTTCTTATATCTTTGTTTGATATCTTTTGTTAATTTTGGGAAATTCCTGACTATTATTTCTTCTAGTATTTTTCTCTGCTTTATCTCTTCCTTGGAGACTTCAATTACATAAAGTTAGGCTTTTTATTATTGTACCACAACTCTTGGAGTCCCTGTTCTATTTGTTTGATGTTTTTTACTTTTTTAGCTTTGTGTTCCTGTTGGGATAATTTCTTTTTTTTTTCTTTTTTAAATTTTTTTTATTTCAGCATATTATGGGTACAAATATTAAGGTTGTTAGGATAATTTCTACTGACCTATCTTTAAGTTCATGGATTCTTTTCTCAGCTGCCTGGAGTATACTAATTAGCCCATTAAGGACCTAGTCATCTCTGTTACTATATTTTTTATTTGTAGCATTTATATTTGATTCAGTTTTATGGTTTCCAGCTCTCTGCTGAAATTTCCCAATTGTTTATGAATGTTGTTCACTCTTTCTACTGAAGTGGTTAGCATATTAATCATATTTTAAATTCTTTTCTAATTACAGCATCTAGGTTATATCTATGTCTGGTTCTGTTAATTGCTTTGTCTTTTGACAAAGTGTTATGTATTCTTATTTGTATCATTTGTTTTGTTTGAATGTTGGACATTTAATGTAGAACAGTAGAGACTGAGAATAATAGTATTTATGCTTGGAAATGTCAACCTTTTGCTAGGTTTTAGAATGGTGGTGGATATTGAGTCAATCTAATCAGTAGTTGAGCTGGGTGTGGTGTTGTTACATTTGCCATCCTCAGCCCACCACAGGCTTGAAATTTCTTGTTCTTAGAGTGGTAGCTCATTTGTTGGAGAATTGTTACCAATATCTGTTCCATCTTCAGCCTTAAGTCTTCCCTTTGTGCCTTTGCCTTAGTCAAGGTCTCTTTCCAAGCCCTTGTCCCTCTGCTCGCAATGGACTGCCATTACTTGTTACTCATAATTGCTACCTTGGTTGTACTGTGTAGGGTGCAGGACATTCTTTGTTGTACTAGTTCAACCTGAATCGTAGGCAACTACTGTGTCCCTGAGCTTTGGCGGTGGGAACTTCTCAGTGATTTTTCTAGTCCGCCATCTGTAGGAGACCAATAATCTTCTGAGATCAGTATGACTTCTTGCCTTTTCTGGAGAAGCATAGAATTTTTTCTAGTCCCTTTCTCTAGATGCATAGGTCTTGAGTTTTTACCCAAGAGCAAATGGCTTTGCTGTATCTTGCATCAGCACTTTAAGGCTTTTGTTATCTAAGGAAGATAGGGAGAAGAATCCAGGTGGAGCTTTGTACTTTTATTCCAGTAGTTGTTCCCCTCCTTCAGACCGTCTCTATAGGAAAGATTTTCTTCTAACTCTTTACTTGCCACAAATCTTTCTTGTTAATACCTGGAAAGGTCCAAGGAGAAGAACCTGTGAGTGGGTAAAAATTCCCTTTGTGTTTGTGGCTCACAGGGTTTCTATTCTTTCACATTAGGTAACACTTGGCTTTTAGCAATTTGTTAAAAATTTTGGTTGTTTTCTTCTAATCATATGTTTTCTAGTGTTTTCTCCAGGTAAGTGAGGACTTGTACTTCTTATCTCCTGCTTTTCTTAGATTTTGTGTTTGTTTCCCTGAGATGAAAGTTGTGAATTTGCAGATTACTTGACTTTTTTTCTTGTTGTTCAAAGGATGGGAGCAGCACTCTTTCCAGATTTTTAAATTGAAAAGGGAAGCCTGAATTTAATTTATTTCGAATTATTATTGTACAAGAAAAATCTCTTATTAGATTAATATGGCTTTGGAGAGATTTCATTTTGTTAAGTTACGCTGGCATTGATTTAAACATTGTTTATATGATATATAAAATAAATATACAATAAGTATGATTAGAGATACTTGAACATGTATTGTAAATATTTTCAGGTTTGGAATCAGAGCTGGGTTTGTATCTTAGGCCTGTCATATTCTTGCTGTGTGACTTTGGAAATCTTTTTTTTTTCTCTGAATCTCAAGTTTTCTCATCTGTAAAATAGAAAGAGAAGTCCCTACACAAAGTGCTCTTTAGGATAGTTTAGATCTTGATATGTAACAGATGTTTGTTAAATGTTTTCTTGATCAGAGATTGTTTGGTTACAAAAATAATAACTTATTGTTGAAAATAAAAGAGTTCATTGCAACAGCCAAATAATCAGGCCTCTCTTGGGAGGGTGGGGAGCATGTCATTCCAGTGGGAATACGTGGGCCTTTACTTTGGTACTCTACCATTAATGTAACTCAACCACCAATTGGTTTAGTTACCATATTTCTTTGAATTTTGGAATAAAACCTAAAAACTCATGATTTATTTAGGCTTCTGGTAATTGAAGCCATCTAATTCATTCAGTTTAACCTAATCACTGGTTCCTTTTGGATCAGTTGTTCATCTCTGGGCCAGTGTTTGTGACTAGAGTGAAGAAGGAAAGTCAGGTGGTTCAAACAAGGTCCTGAAGTCTTTGAACAGAAGCAGCTTATTTGGGAGAAGATATGAACAGATAGACAATGACCATTGTCTCTAGTTCTAGACTAATTATTTTTACTTTCCTTTTCAAATAATCGTTACTGAGGATAAAATAGCAAATTATTTAACATCTATGAAAATTATTGAACTAATTTTATAATTTGGCCTGAAGTTTCCAAATGACCATGAATCCTTTGCAACCCTGGGATCCCAAGGGTGGGACATCCTTTGCCAACCTTCTGAGGAAGTAGGATGGTTTTATACCAAAGAACTGAGGTGTCCTACATGTTAATATCTAGTGGTATATCATTGCAGAGTGGGCAATTTCATTTGTCAGACCTTGTAGGAGAAGTTTTCAACAGTAATACTATGTGGCAGATAGAAGGAACATATTAATATCTGACATTTTATTGTGTATTTTCTATGTACTGTACTGTTCTAATCTCTTTATAAAAATTGACTGATTTAATTCGCACTACTTATTTTATAGATGAGGTAACTAAAGTCAAGAGAATTAGTAAATTACCTAATCTGCAAAGTGACAGAACCAGAATTCAAACTCAGGCAGTTTCTCTGGAGCATACGTTATTAGCCACTACACATACTGTAGACATAAATGATCTTTCCAATAGGGAAGAGAATGCAGATAAATTCCCTATTGCACTATGTGGATCTCTGGGATTTTCAATGAATCAGAAAGAGAATGGGAGGCCCATGAGGGAGATTTCTTGCTTTTGTTTGCATCACATGGGATGTGACTGTACTGATAATAATATTATTGTAGTCTCTAAGTAATTTTCTACATATGCTTTATTTTCTAATTAGGTATTAAACTTCCTGAGGAAATGAACTGTTGCTAATTTGTTTTGTAGTCCCCCCGCCCTTTTAAAATACTCTTAAGAGCATTGTTCTTATAAAAGATAATTGGCAAGTATTCTGTGACAGAAAAATAAGACTGGGCTTAAAAAAATTAGATTTAGGCAAACAAGAGTTGGAATAAGACCTAAAAACCATGGTTTACTTAGGCTTCTGGCAATTCAAGCCTTCAGTTTCACTATTGCTAAGAAATCATTTATAAACCAAATTCTTATAGTTACAAATTAATCTCATGAGAAGCAACTTAAGTAAATGGTTTGGATAGTACACATTCAGCCTCCTTCTGCAGATAGAGATGACCAAGTGTAGGATTAAAGTGACTATTTGACTATTTGCCAATACAAATGTATTCAGAATAGGGACCAACAGGTAAAATATTAGAAAATTAACTTTTTATGTCCCTTTAATTCTTGTGTCTCTTGGGAACATATGACACAGAACTTGACATCAAGGCCATTTGAAATAGTTCCTTCTAAAATTATAGGGAAAAAGCCTATTATCCTTTTTCTGTGCACTGAAAGGTAATGTCTTCAACTATCAATATACCCAGAGTAATGTAGTGTTTTGTGAGGATTCTTAAAAGAATGACCAAGATCAGTGGTAGACTAAAAATCAAAGCATGATCATCTTCTCCAAGAGACAACAGAAATTAGAAAGAAAGGGGTACATTTTTTTTCAGCATTTTTTTTTAAAATATAAAAAGTTAAAAAAGAATGTCTTACTATAGATTCTTAGAGAAAGCAGCAAATGTCAGTATGCTACAAAAGAAAAATTTGTTTGAGCTTCTTATAGTACCTTATTATTTTCTCATTATAAAAATTATACTTTATTCTTGAAAGGTGTAAATTTTTCATATTTATATGTAAGTGGAAAACATAAAATTACCTGTAACCGCACTATGCAGCAATAACCACTGTCAATATATAATTGCAGGTTTTTCTGTATTCTTTTGGATATAGATCTAGATCTACATTTACATCTACATATCCTTTCACATCTAGCTCTCTATAGATCACAGAGATCTCATCATGCTGTATATATTTTCTTATGTGTTTTCTCCTATATAAGACTATACAGTGAAGCATTTCTCTGTTGAGGCAGAAATGGCTAGTTGAGTTACAAAGATTTGAGCTCCCTTCCCACAGTGTAGAATTGTTTTGGGGGAGCAGTTGCCCAGCTAGGGACTGAATTTTCAGACCCTGTGCAGCCGTGTGGAGCCACATTACTGCTTTTGGTAAAGTGTAATGGGAAATGAAGTGATGTGTTACTTCTGGGCCAAGGAGATTAAGTATCTGTGTGCCTTTCCCATGCTGTAATTCATTTCCAGAATGAAGTTGGAGGCCATTCTTGAACTTCCCATGGCCATAAGCAAAACATGACCTCTAGATAACCTGCTGGTCGCAGGAGAGGAATGAAAGACACATGGAACAGAGGCAACCCAGCTTCTGCATAATGTGAAGCTGCACACTGAAGCAGAGAGGCCCAAGTGACCTGCAAACTTGTGATTAAGTTATAAATGATCATTGCTGTATTGCATTAAGTGTGCTTTACAGCAGCTGATGTGTCCAAGTACCTATCACTGAGTATACAAAGGGAGATATGTCCCTGTGGCTATTTTATTTCTCTCAGCATAGTGTCTTCCAGGCTCATCCATGTTGTTGAAAATGGCAGGATTTCCTTCCTTTTTAAGGCTGAAAGATGTTTCATTGTATGTATCTGTGTCTGTGTATTTGTGTGTATATATACCATATTGTCCTTTTATCCATGGATGAGCACTTAAGTTGCTTCCATGTCTTGGCTATTGTGAATAATGCTGCAGTAAACATGGGAGTATAGATATCTTTATGAGGTGATGATTTCATTTCCTTTGGGTATCTATTCAGAACAGAAAGAAAAATACTGCATGATCTCACTTACATGTGGAATCTACAAGAAAAAAAAGTTTGAATATATAGAAACAGAATAGAATGGTGGCTTCCGGGGTAGAGGTGCAGGGGAAATGGGAAGTTGTAGGTTCAAGGATACAAACTTGCAGTTATGAAGAATGAATAAATCTAAAGATCTAATGTACAATATGAGAACTATTGTTAATAATATTGCATACTGGAAATTTGCTAAGAGAGTAGATTTTATATACTTTTATCATAAAAAAAGAAGATGGGATAACTATATGAGATGATTGATATGCTAATTTGCTTGATTGGAGTAATCACTTCACTGCATATATGTATATCAAAACATCATGTTATATACCTTAAATATGTACGATGAAAAATTGAGAATGAGTTTTTTGACAATCAGCCTTTATGAGAATCAAATACATGGAAAACCTCCAAAATTAATGAGAAAATTGTATTGGCAAAACAACCCCAGCCTAGACTAAAAGAAACTGAGACAGTATGATATGTAAAAATGACTTCTTAAGATTCTGTAGGCAGGAAACAGGCTAAGAAAGCTACTCAGGATTGAAGAATAGTGTATTCTCTACTGCCCTTTCCAAAAGGGGCTGAGGAAGAGAATGTCAGGGGAAAAATCTCCACCTGTACCCACAGAGGGCTTTGTCAGCAGTGCTAGAAAACAGTGCACTAGACAGAGAATGCCTGCGGTCAGATTTTGGGCCAAATCAAGGAATATATTTTTCCCTCAGAAGAAAATGGCAACACATTTACCCTGGGCCTTCAGAATTGCTATGGACCAGTGATTGATTGCCACATGCCTCTCATTCTTCCCTTTTTCAAAGGGAGTGTTTATTGTGGGTATACCTTCCCTGTTCACTTTTGTATTTTGTATGCAACGAGGGAAGATAACCTTAGATCATAGGTCTCTGGGTCAAGTGGATACACATCAGGACCTCATGTAGGCCATGCGATTTTGGACTTTGAGCCTTGTGTTACCAATGGATGAGACTTTTTTAGAGACTTTGGATAGGGGTGAGTGTATTTTGCATAGGAAAGGAATATGGATATTTATAAGCAATAGGAGGATTGTGATAGATTAGACAATTGTTTAGAAATATTTACTTTCTTTCTTCACTTCCACCCTTCCATATGAGAAGTGCTCTTCTCTGCATATCAGCCTGGACATATGACTTGGGCCTGGGAGTTTGTGGTCTGTCTTCCCCATCTAGAATATAAGTTCTGTTAGGTTAGAAATTTGTGCCTGTTTTCTTTATTACTGTATACTCAATACCTAGAACATTGCCTGACACATAAAAGATACTCAATTTTTATTAAATGAATGAACTAATCAGTACACACATAGAAAAAATATCAAAAAGAAGCACAGAAATATTAATGGTGGATCTCTCCAGTTTCTATGAACATGAGTCATTTTCATTTTGTTAATATTTTCTAAGTTAGTCATAACATATATGATTAAGGAAAACAAAGCAATTTTTACAAATTATTTTAAGTAGACATAGAAATGTCAATTTTTTCCTGTTTAATATTGAGATCATCCATTTATCAGTAAGCATAACTTTTGTCCTAGCATATCTTGTAGCACAAGGATCTGTGGGCAGAAGAGGCTCAAAACAGAAGGCAAGTGGGTCAAGGAGACAAATCTGAGAAGCTGAGAGTTGAGAAAAGAGACTGGGTAAAGCAGTTAGTTGCATCTGAGAAATCAGTTCCATTTGTCTCTGCACGAATCTGGCAAACTTTTTTTTTTTTTTAATCCTCCTCTGTCTCAAGCTAAAGTATTGCCAAGTATTCCCATTTCTAATTATCTTGAATTTTAAGAGGAATTCAAATTATACTACTTTTTTAGACATTTTAATGACTTGTACCTTTACATTTGTGATAAAGGTACATTAAGGAATCTAATAAATAAGCCCCTAGTTAAGAAATGTTGGTGTCTTATTTTGTAAGGTACTAGTCAGAATATTGATACAGAAGTAACAATTATAGCAGCAACAATAATAGCATGGTCTGGTATTTGGCAGATTATTGAGCTGGAGTAATTCTGGAAGTTGCTTCTTCTAGATTGAATGATAGCTTTAAGTCTGAGATGACCATGCAACAGAAAAAGATGTTCCCATGTAGGGTGAGAGCTGCTAATATTTTAACCTCCTCCTATGAATCAGGAATATTCGTAATGGCATCAAGAATGTTGAATCCTTTCTAGAAGGTTTTCAGTTCACTTTGCCCCAATCCATCAGAGGAATCTATCTATGGTAGCTATATCTTTGTGAAATGTATTTCTTAAATAATGAGACTTGAAAGTCAAAATTACTCCTTGATCCATGGGCTGCAGTATGGATGTTGCGTTAGCAGCCATGAAAACATTAATCTCCTTATATACATCTTTATCAGAGCTCTTGGGTGATTGGGTGCATTGTCAATGAGAAGTAGTGTTTTGAAAGGAATCTTTTTATGAGCACTAGGTCTCAACAAAGGGCTTAAAATACTAAGTAAAGCATGCTATAAACAGATGTGCTGTCATCCAGGCTTTGTTGTTCCATTTACAGAGCACAGGCAGAGTAGATTTAGCATTCTTAAGGATCCTGGGATTTTCAGAATGGTAAATTAGCATTGGCTTCAACTTAATGTCACCAGCTGTATTAGCCCCTAATGAGAGAGTCAGCCTGTTTTTTGAAGCTTTGAAGCCAGGCATTGGCTTTTTTCTCTAGCTTGGAAAGTCCCAGATGGGATCTTCTTCTGATATAAGGCTATTTCATCTATATTGAAAATATGTTGTTTAATGTACCACCTCCATCAATTATCTTAGCTAAATCTGCTGGATAACTTGCTGTAGCTTTTCCACCAGCACTTTCTGCTTAACCTTGTACTTTTAGATTATGGAGATGGCGTCTTTCCTTAAATCTCATGAACCAACCTCTGCTAGTTTCAAACTTTTCTTCTGAAGCTTCCGGACCTCTCTCAGCCTTCATAGAATTGAGGAGATTGGGGGCCTTGCTCTGGATTAGGTTTTGGCTTAAGGGAATGTTGTGGCTGGTTTGATCTATTTGGACCACTAAAACTTTCTCCCTGTCTGTAATAAGGCTGTTTCACTTTCTTATTATCTATGTGTGCACTGGAGTAGCACTTTTAACTTCCTTCAAGAACTTTTCCTTTGCATTCAACACTAGGCTAACTGGTACAAGAGGTCTAGTTTTTAGCCTATTTTGGCTTTTTAGTATGATTTCTTCACTAAGCTTAATCATTTCTAACTTTTGATTTGAAGTGAGAGACGTGTGACTCTTCCTTTCACTTGAACATTTAGAGGCCATTGTAGGGTTATCAATTGGCCTAATTTCAGTGTTGTTGTCTTAGGGAATAGGTAGGCCTGAGGAGAGGGAGAGAAAGAAGGGAATGGCTGGCTGGTGGAGCAGTCAGAACACATTTATTGATTAAGTTTTCCATCTGGTATGGGTGCAGTTTGTGGCACCCCAAAACAGTTACAATAGCAACATCACAGATCACCATAACATATACTAATAACAATGAAAAAGCTTGAAATATTACAAGAATTACCAAAACATGACATAGACATCAAGTGAGTTGCTGTTGGAACAGTGGTATCAAGAGTCTTGCTCTAATTCAGGGTTGCCACAAACTTTCAATTTGTAGAAAATGCAGTATCTGCAATGGGCAAATAAAATGAGGTGTGCCTGTATAGCACAGGGGTTAAGAGCATGCGAATTTGGAGTAAGATGGAATTCGATTTGAGTTTCAGCTTTATTGCTTACTAGCAGTATTGCCTTGACAAGTAACTAACTTTTCTGAACCTCACTTTTATTAGTTGTAAATGGGAAAAGTATGGATTAAATAAGATGCCATTTGTAAAGGGCTCAGTATTGTGTTTGGTCACTAGTAAACACTTAATAAATTCTAGGTGTTATTACTCCTATTGCTACTCCAACAACAATAATTTTCTTAACTAATACCTGCTTAGCTTGCCAGTAGGCAGGCTGACAAGGTGGCCTTCTGCAAAATGAAGAGAGGAGGAACTTGCAAAAAATAAATTAAAAAATTCCTAAGATTTCCAGCTTTACACAGTAAGTGATGACTGTTGATTGTATTGTCTTTTTGAAATTTAACAGCAAAGCATTACTGTATAGCTTCCACAATGTCGTAGAATTTGGTATGTCTTGACGTTGAATGCTATACTATCTCAAGCTGTTCCTTCAGTGTTCTAGCAATCAGTGCTTATCCCAAATCACAGCTGTGTTGATCAAATCTATCTTTCTATTTTTTGTTTTTAGAGGTGAGGGTCTTGCCAAGTTGGCCAGGCTAGATTTGAACTCCTGAGCTCAAGCCATCCTTCTGCATCAGCCTCCTGAGTAGCTGGGACTGTATTTTTGTATGGGAAGAAAAAGAACCTAGAGCACTATCAGGGTGGATGATTGCAGAAAATGCCCCTAATAAACATGTAAGACATAATATTCAGTGGATGGACAGCAGAGAGTTATGAAACACCACCATACACTATAAAAAACAGTGTCAGGGGAAAAGGTAATTCATTCACATTACACATTTGCTTTTTATCAGGAGTTCCTCAAATTAAATGTATGTTGATGAGCAATGTAAACATCTCTCCTGTGATACTGAAACAGCTGTCAGCATCCTTAAGGAACCAGCCTCCACTCCCTCCAAGGCAGGCCTTTGCTGCCCTTCTGGTCTTTTTTTGTTTTTGAATCCAGCCTCATTACATTAATAGCTCGAAACCTTCTCAGGCATGTTAAAAATAGATTGTAAGAGAATTGAATGCAGTGTTTCCCTCCTCCCTCCCACTCCTTTTCTCGACTGTAATATAATGGCACTCCTCAGAAACAGTCCACGGAAATCAGAGTTTTCTCGGTGGCTTGTGTGGGAAGTGCAGACTATTGTGTGAAAGTGTTGCAGCCTACTGCTTGGCAGGAAGTCGTTTTTTGGAAAAGTTAACAGAACAAACACCTTCCATTGTCTATAAAAGTTGAAACTTCCTTATTTCTGTCTCTAAACCAACATGATGACTGGGAATATATTTAACCCTTTGTTTCTAGAGTCTCAGGTTTACTGAAGGTTTTTTCCCTCAGTGACTCTTAACCTTTTCTGATTTTCAGACTCCTTTGAGAATTTGGTCGGACAGTAAACTCATGTGTTTCTTTTTCGGGGGATCCATGGTTCTTCCTCAGCACAGACTCCTCAATGTTAAACTGCAGCAGGTCTGAGTAATTAATGATTAAGGGAAACACTAAAGAAATAAAAGGTGAGAATCTCTTTCTTCCATGCCACTCCAATGCATATTTCTCATTTCTTTCTTTGCAAGTTTACTAAAAAAAAAAAAAAAGCCTGAGCTTTGTTGTGAACTATTTTAAAAGCTGTTAATCACTTTTATAGTCTAATTTACTAAAGTGATAACAATACATTGCCTTAGTTTTCCCCCCACTGTATTACAGGTAAAAACATTAATATTATAGATGAGTATACAAAAGAGTTAGACCAGGAAGGCAAAGAAAGACTAGGCTACATTGACCTGGGGATGGTTGTTATCACATTCTCTAAATATTCAAAGGACATTTGTCTCCCAAGATGTATTAGCTGCAGAATCATCATTTTATCTTGTGTCAAGAGAGAATTTGTGAAAGAAGCCTTTTTTGTTTGGTTTGGTTTTGGTTTTTAAATATCTTTTGGTTCAACTTAAGATCCCAAGATTTAGCTGTTTGACAATAGAGTTTTCTGACTTAATATGATAGTGAGTTTGCTGTCACTGGGAATATTCAAGAGGAACATAGCATGTTACCTGTAAGGGGTGTAATACAAGGCCTTTCTATTCTCTGTGGCTAGATAACCTCTATCACATCTTTGTATTAGAAATTCTACAAGTTCTAGAAAAGGTTTTTGTGAAAAAAAATTTTTAAAAGAAATTCTACAAGTATAAAAAGAATTTAGTTGGTCTATAGGAAGAAGACTAGATATACTTCCTTTCATTTTCTTTTTCCCTGTGCTTATGCCCAAGGTAATATACCATTGTGAAGTGAGATCAGGAAGATTCTGCTCTTAGAGGATGTAAGATAAGCTCGGCAGTGATGGAAGTTTAGGATTTGAGGGGATTAGAGAGGGAAGGCTTCTTGCAAGAGGTAATGGCTAAGCAGTTAGGGAAAAGAGATTGGGTCAGAGAACAGGCAAAGCAGACAGGTACAGCAGCAGGAAGGAGCACAAGCAGAGTTGGGGGGAACCACAGGCAGTGACTGTAGCTGGAGGTGGAGGGCCACGCAAAAGGTGGATAGAGAAGGGGTGGAGTAGCTAGTCAGAGGTCATATCACTGAGGGATGTGTAGGACATCTTTGACTCTTTCGATCAGAAGTTCTCAAACTGCAGGAACTCTTCTTCAGATGAAAAGTTTATATGCAAGCTTAACATATACACCAGATAGGGCAAAACTGCTCTAGTTAGGGTCAGAGTTGGGGCTAGAGTCTCACCTCCTCATCACACCTCTGTTGCCATCCCTTCAGCTACTCTGGTAGCTCAGACTTGCATTTCCTGTCACCTGGATTATAGCAACAGTCTCCTACTTCCAGTCTTGTCCCCTGTTTCATTTACTATCCACACTGTACCAGAGAGCTTTCTCAAAGGCAGTTGTGAATTTGGCATTCCTCTTTTTAAATTCCTGCAGTGGCTTCCAACTGCCTACGAGAACACACCTAAACTCCCTAGGCCCTACCTACTGCTTCACTTTCCATTCTTGCCAAGTTCTCCCCCTTACACCTGCACTCAACTTCATATTCTAGCCATACTGAAAGCCTTGCAATTTGTCTTAACCATCTCTTAGTTATGTTGCTGCTGCTTCCTGGAATGGCCGTGTACCTACACCCCTTTCAGCCAGCTCAAAGATCACCTTCTGCAGGAGGACTTCCGTAACTTCCTTTGTTCCCGAGTCAATTTGGCTGTCCTTTTCTTCATGCCTAACTGTACCCATGGTACAGATCCTATTATTACAGCTCTGTGTGGGGCAGATAGAGGGACAGATAGGAGAGACATTAAGAAAGTTGAACTTGGCCGGGTGCGGTGGCTCACGCCTGTAATCCTAGCACTCTGGGAGGCCGAGGTGGGCAGATCGCTCAAGGTCAGGAGTTCGAAACCAGCCTGACCAAGAGCGAGACCCCGTCTCTACTAAAAAAATAGAAAGAAATAATTGATCAACTAAAATATATAGAAAAAATTAGCCGGGCATGGTGGTGCATGCCTGTAGTCCCAGCTACATGGGAGGCTGAGGCAGAAGGATTGCTTGAGCCCAGGAGTTTGAGGTTGCTGTGAGCTAGGCTGATGCCATGGCACAAAAAAAAAGAGAAAGTTGAACTGATAGGATTCAGTCAAGAAGTAAATATGGGCAAGGGAAGGAGTTGGAGGAGTCTGGGATGGCCCTCAGGTTTCTATCTTGGTTTATGTGTTGTACTGTCATAGAGAATATAGGAACAGAAGAATCTGGAGAGGGAAAGATATAATGAGTTCTGTTATGGTGAGTTTGGGTTGCATGTTGGAGATCCAGGCTGAGATGAGCAGTACATTGTCAGATACATAAGCTTGGCTCATTAGAAGAAGATCTGGAGGTATGCATTTGGGGATCAATGAATAGCTAGTATGTGAATGAGATTATTCAAGGTGAGACTAGTGTGAGAAGGGAAAAAGAGATGTGGACGGAATAAAGATGAAAGTGGGGTGGAAATAGATGTAATAAACCACCCAGTTCCATTTTTTCCATCATTTTGGTCTCTGGGACCACAGAGATACAAGTGCAACTTGACAAAAGCTCTGTAAACCAAAAGCTGTATGTATGCTATTTAGGGCCATGGGACACTTCAAGGTCCAATGAGGTGGCAAATCCTATGAACTGCCGGATGATCTGTCTTGTCTACTACAATGGGGAAATCTCTCTCACTTCATTTTATATTTTTGCATACAATACCAGTACAGTTATGATTCAATATTTTAAGAATGCAAAAATGGTAATATTAAAATAGGACTTTGAGTGTTGAAGAATTTGTTTGCTAAAAGTTAATTCCATAAGTAATTTAGAAAATATTGAAGTAGTAATTCTCTGAATATTGTTCTTAGATGTAGCAATACAATCCCATCAGAAATTATTTTTTTCCAAATTAGTATGTAAACAAACATACAATACATTTTACAGCAAGAGAAAAGTAAGTGTGGACATACTATCCCAAAGATTCTATGTTTTCTTTACCAAGAAGAGAAAAAAAATCATCTTAGTCATAATGAGCAAATAGTAAACATATGATCATACTGTATAGATGAAGTGGCTTCCTCTTGTGATAGATGAAGGTGAATAGAGAATTCCCTTGATGTCAAATGTGTGGTAAGTTGAATCATTGAGCTGTCTAATGTGGCTGCTATGTGATTCAGTGTGGGTTATTTCTTAAAGCTAACATTTTTATGCACTCTCAGACTGCAGAAGAACTTTCTTACCAGCACAAGGGTGCTTTTTAGTTTTCTGCACTATTATATGTCACTAAGTGCTGACCAATTAAAATGGTGCCATTTTCCACATCTGGGTTGTGAAGGCAGATCTCAGTTATTTAGGGCACTCTACTCATTTTCTACAAGCAGTCAATGAACAGGCAGGATGAAGGAAGAGGTAATCTGCCTTTCAGCCAGAACAGTTAAATCAATCTTGGCCCGTTGGGTAACTTGCCTCAGCCAGACCACTCTTATCTCTATGTGGTCAATTAGAAGAAGATCTCATGAGGAAAGAAAAGAAAAAAAAAAAAAAAAAAAGAATGATGTAATCTCTCCTATAGGCTCCTTGGCATGATTTATATAAATACTCATTATTACACATGGGCCACATATATTTTATCAGATCTGGGCTTAAATGCAGAGGCAACTTTGTAAGGAAAGAATAATTCAACATGGACTCTGTATTTGTCATAAGGAGATATGAAATATTCAGAGCTTATATAAATTTGGGACACAGGCATATGCCCAGTTGTTTTCAAATGTTTATTTTCTGCTATCTACCCATAACTGTCTAATTTTGGCAGTAACTATTTTTGTCTTAAAGTGAAAATATGATTTCAATTCAAGTAAAAATTATGTGCAATAATTTTCAGTTAATTTTATAATAAGAAATATAGGCCGGGTGCGGTGGCTCACGCCTGTAATCCTAGCACTCTGGGAGGCCGAGGCGGGCGGATTGCTCAAGGTCAGGAGTTCGAAACCACCCTGAGCAAGAGTGAGACCCCGTCTCTACTATAAATAGAAAGAAATTAATTGGCCAACTAAAAGTATATATAAAAAAATTAGCCGGACATAGTGGCACATGCTTGTAGTCCCAGCTACTTGGGAGGCTGAGGCAGAAGGATTGCTTGAGCCCAGAAGTTTGAGGTTGCTGTGAGCTAGGCTCACGCCACGGCACTCACTCTAGCTTGGGCAACAGAGTGAGACTCTGTCTCAAAAAAAAAAAAAAAAGAAAAATGTATTAGCGTTAGGTAATTATTTTTCATAATTTTTTTATTTTTTAAAACTAGAATTCTATGAAGATGAAACATTTATGCTCTCATCTTCATTGTACTATCTGTTTAATTGTTTATTTTTACAAAAACAAAGATTTACCGTGTCACACTTTCAGATATCTTGGGGGAAGAAATTGGAAAAAGTATTTTAAAGCACTGGTAAATATTTTACATATGTTAAAAATATCTGGCTGGGTGTGGTGGTACACACCTATGTAGTCCCAGGTACTCAGACTAAGGTGGTAGGATCCCTTAAGCCCAGGAGTTTGAGGCCAGCCTCGGCAACATAGCAAGACAAATTCAAAAATATATATTTTACTGATAAATTGGAGAAATTTAAATGACATTTCAAGGTCAAAAATAGAACTAGGAAGAAAATTGGGGAATACTTTTTGGTTGTGTTTAGCTCTAACCTCTCTCCTGTGGTAGGCCTTTGTACAAGCTCCATTTGGGTGTCTAATATCTCAGTATGTTCTAAGTAGAACCCATCATTATTTTCTCCCAGAACTGTTTCTTCACTATCTTCTCCATCTTAGACAGTGGTATCACCATTCATCCAATTGTTTAAGCCAAAATTTTGGATTCATTTTTTTTGTTCTACTTCTTTCATCCATCCATCTTTTGGTAAGTCCTATTGGTTCTACCTCCGAATTACTTTTCTTTCACTGTTTCTTTGCATCCAAGCTAGTCTGTGGCACCAGTACCTCTCATTGGGATCATTGCAATAACCTCCAAAGTGGCTCCTCAGTGTTATATTTTTTCCTTCTACAATCTCTTTTTACTCAATGGTCAAGTAATATTTATTGAATATAAATATCACTTAATATTTATCACTCAGAACAAATCACTGCCTCATCTAAAAACCTCTGCAATTAGAAGAAAATTCAACCTCCTTAACCTGACATATATACCCTATGTGTTCTGTTTTTTGCTTTTCCTTTCCTTTCGTTATTCTGTCTGCTCTCATTCCCTCACTATCCCAAGTACTTTCTGACCTATTCATCAATCTGTCCACAGCAGAGTGCCAAGCACAAGTGTAGGCACCCAATATGTTTCTCAAATTCATCAACAAATGTATATATTTTTGTGAGGCTAAGAAATTCTCTTTTGGTTTTTGTGCTAAGCAGATCTCAAACTAAATCCTTAGGTGGAGGTTTCTGTGAGATTTTGGAATCAACAATCAATGAATGAAAGCTTAGGGCATCAAGGCCTGTTGAGCCACCCGTGCTTTTGTCTTTTCTGTAGGCTTAGCTACACCTGGGCTCTGAGGCCAATCCTGAGTTAAGATAGGAGTGATTCGAAGGCCTGCATTTTATAAGCCAGTGACTCAACTTGATGTTTCCTTAATACGTGCCCGAACCTTACCTTGTACACTCACGCTTGAATTTCTGTCTTATTTCTGAGCCCAAGTTTATCTTGATGCTTGTGTTTGGTAGCTGAATTTCTGCCTTTTTTATTCTGCCTCAACAGCTGCTTAGTAACCTCCTTCTTCCCAGTCCAGGACCTGCCTGTGGACTTAACGTCTTCTGCAGTTGACCTTCTACATGCAATGTTTTATTTTATTGAACATTACCATAGATCTCTTCTAAAACTGATTTATTAATAACATCTTAGTTGAGACCCTATAGTGCCAGAGCTATACATGGGATGATGAATGAATGGCCACAACGTTGGAACTAAGCCTTTAGAAAACACCCAGAGCTATTTATGCATAAATCTTGTGAAATCTCTTATAAGTAATTAAAAAACAATTATAACAAAATCCCCATGGTGCTCAGTATTTGCATAGTCCCACAATATTTCTAGCTTTTTTTTAAAAAAGGAAAACCAGAAGTGGGGAAAGAACTTAGAGCAGCTTTAGTTGTCTGGAAATGGCACTCCTAGTTATAGATCAAGAGGGTGATGCTTAAGATAATGCCCATAGTTTTCAAACATTAAAGCTCACCTTTGATTCTATCAGAGAACCTGGATCACACCATGACAGATAGCAAATATCATTTTTTCCAAAAGATATTTATATATTTAGAGGCATCCTACTATTGAAGATACAATTTATGCCCCTTAAACAAAATAAACATAGTAGTTATCTTCTTGGGAGTTTTTGTTAAACTTTAATACACAAACAGACCAAAACAGTAATTGTATTAGTGTTTTAAAATTAAAATAATACTTTTGTGTATACAGTTAAATGCTATGGTAACTAGGGAAACACAAAAACAATAAATTTCACTGCTATAATTGGAAATATATTTTATTGTTATGGTAGAAATATGAGAAAACATGAATGAAAATTAAAGTAAATTTTATGGCAATCTTTCATTCTTTGTAGTAAACTTCCCATTTCACAATTGATAATGTAGCTTCAGGTGAGAACCACTGGTCTAAGGATAAAGTTACTGTTATGGGTTGAATTGTGTTTCCCTAAGAGGTGAAGTCCTAACCTTTAGCACCTGTGAGTGTGACCTTATTTGGAAATAGGGTCTTTGCAGATGATCAAATAAGATGAGTTCATAGTGTGGGCCCTAATCCAATGTCACTGATGTCCTTATAAAGAGGGAAAATTTGGACACAGAGATAGACACATACGCAAGGAGAATGCCATCTGAAGATGGAGGCAGAGATAGGGGTGATACAGCTACATGCCAAGGAACACCAAAGGTGGCCACAAATGATCAGAAGCTAGGAGAGAGACATGGAACAGATTCTCCTTCACATTCCTCAGAAGGAGCTGACTCTGCCAACACTTTGATTTTGGACATCTATCCTCTATATCTATGAGTCAATGAATTTCTGTTGCTTAAGCCACCAAGTGTGTGGCACCGTGTTATGGCAGCCCTAGCAAATCAATACAGGTAAGTCATCTGGTTCTCTATTGTGCTTGCTCTCAGGCTTGCATGTACTCTCTCTCTCTCCCAAAAAGAGAGTATATAAATACTATTAATAAAATATAATAGTATAAATATATCAATACTATTAATGGTATTAATATATAAAAATATAAATATAAATAGTACTATTTGGCAACAGTAGAACTATTTCTTCCCCAAATTTCTGCCTGAGAGCTGTACTATCTTCTGTTTGCCCCTCCTAATCCTCTTTTTACCCCTTTTTTCCTTGATCTATGTTCCAGTACTTCTGTGAACAAAATCAGTGGACTCTTTTGCCCTCTGGCTTTCACTTGGGTTTAGCCAATGGAAAGCAGCAGCACGTGATCCAGAGAGAGAGAGCCAAGTGATGTTGATGTGCTATTGCGCCGGTTCCTCCTCTTCCTCTGGTTGAAGGTCACAGTTCCTGTCAGGTCCCTCAGGTGGTCCTCTCCACACAACACAGCTCTCTCTGTGACCACTCCCTCCCTTTACCCTTTCGGGCCCAGGATGCTGTCCTAACACCTGTGGTTTCCCCACACATTGAACCCTCCTCAAATTATCCCACCTTCAATGAGCCTTCTGTTTCTTGCTGGGAAGCTTGGGATACAAAATTCCAGTATGTAAAACATATAAAACTGGAGCCGATTGGTTTAAGGTGAGGTGTGGTCTGGGACTCTGTTTCCTAAACTTTCTAAACAAATGCCTTTGTGGCTTTATGGTAGTTCTTGTATTCTAGATCCTTTAAGCCTATGGTCACAAACTCAAATGCCCCCAAGGGCCAGTCAGGTAATGAAAATGAGTGGAATGTTTTGGGAGAGACGGAAGGACTTTGGGGACATCGAGGACAAGTTGTAGCAGAAGGGGCCACAACAAGCTAGCTCCAGGTGAACTTTTGCCACTTGGGAATGTGAACCCAATATTGCTAAAACTGATGTTTTATAAAAGAGAAGCCAGAAATTGTCAAGATTTTTATCTCTGGATGCCTTTGGTTATTCAATATTGTAAACTAGTTAAAAAAATATCAAAACACAGTAGGCCATGCAAAATAGTTCTGTGGCTTAGATATGGGCTACAGGCCATAAATCTGTGACCTCTGCCTCAGCTCACTCTTTGCATCCTCCTAGATTGGCAGGAGGTACCTAAACCACATGACATTAGACCCTCCAGAGAAATTACAGTGTAACAATATGCCTAGGTTTTTATGAAATTAAAGGTTGATATGAAAGAAAATATCCCTACCATTTGTATAATCCACTTTTGAAGACATTTTTTACTAGATTGTTTGTTGTTGTTTCCTTAAAGGTGCATGAAATAAATTCTTCTTAACAATTTAGTTCCAGAAAAAAGTCTGTGTTGCTCCTGAAAAGCACTGCTGCTGGGCAGGGGGACAAGTAATAGAGTGACTCCTATGGCAGGCATCATACTTGGTGTTTATTTAGAGTGGGCTTGGCTCTTGCTTGGTAATAGACAACTCTGAAATCTCTGTGGCTAAACATCCAAAATTTATCTCTCACTTATACAAAGTCCTCTGTGGATCAGGTAATTCTTCAGAGTAGCTATTTCCTTTGTGATCCAAACTGCCTGGATGTGATGGAGCCCTGAGTCAATATGTCTGACTCATGGAGGTGGCACAGGGCTTGTATGGCCTCAGTGTAGAAGTGACACAGGTTGTTTTGACTCAAAATTCATTGGCTGGAACTAGTCTTATACCCTGCCCAACCCCCAAGAGGGTTGAGAGATGTATTTTTCCATGTGCTTGGGAAGAGGAGATCAAGAATGGTGAACAGTAGCCATATTCTCTATAGGCCTCTTCAATACACTATCTGGATTCTGTGAAAGCTATTATAGTTCCCTTTTTGCTTTTGACCATAGGAAGCTCAGAGTGACTAATTGTAGGATGAGTTTTTCCTAAATATCCTCTAGATATTTTTCCTTTTCCCTTTTCATATTAGGTCAAATTATTTTCTTATTTTAATGGGCTTATTGTTTGTATACTTTTCATGGTAAGCTGCCTCTGATTCATTGGGAAAGAATAAGGAGAAAGAATAGTAAATGAACTAACTAATGGAAATAAATAGAAAGAAGTTAAATATATAGAGATTTGCTTCACAGTTATAACTGATGCTTACCCAGTCCACTTCAGTCTGAAGAGAGGCAGATCAGCAAATAGCCTGGATAGCAACAATGGTGATGGTAGCAACAATCTAGTCCTACGCTCCTCAGGAGCCTGGCCCTTTCTGCACCTTTCCCCACTATGTTAGTCAGGGTTCTCCAGAGAAAAAGAATCAATAGGATGTGTACATATGAAAAAAGAGATTTATTTTACAGAATTGGCTCATGCAGTTATGAAGGCTGGAAAATGGAAAATCTGCAGATCAAGTCTGAAGGCAGTGAGGAAGAGCCTAGGGCAAGGCCTAGGGAAGAGGTGATTTTGTAGTTCAATCCCAGAGGCTGTCTGCTGGCAGAATTTCCTCTTGCTTGGGGAGGTGAGATAAGCAGCTAATACAACAACACAGCTGGGAAATAAACAACCATCTCTGAGAGTGTGCTATTAATATTGTTCTGTTCATGCCCTCAACTGATTAGATGAAGCCCACCCACATTATGGTAAGAAAGCTGCTTTACTCAAAGTCTGTCAATACAAATGAATAATCTCATCCAAAAACAACCTCGCT
Source organism: Lepilemur ruficaudatus (assembly GCA_963574885.1). Lineage (NCBI taxonomy): Eukaryota > Metazoa > Chordata > Mammalia > Primates > Lepilemuridae > Lepilemur > Lepilemur ruficaudatus. The sequence goes on along the minus strand of CAUYRT010063532.1, from coordinate 23,357 downwards.
GAAACATCCAGAATGTTTGACCAAATATCTGGGTACCATGGCCTAGCCAAGTTGATATAAAATTAACCCTCACACTGCTATGCCCTTCCCTCCTCCCTGCCTCCTAATACATCCCTGCAATGGCTCTTGTGAGCTCACTACTGCAGCCTTCCCTCCCTGTGGGTCCCAGTGCCCACTGAGAGCCATTGCTGCTTCCCTTCCCTGGTTTGGGCCTCACATTGGTCTGTCTTTGCACAAATCTTCCCTTTCATTATAATTCTTTTCCCAGGTTCTCAAGGATAATGGCCTCATTCTGACAATATTCTTATAGCCCTTCCTCTGCCAGAATGATTAAGATAAGCATCTCCAGAGGCTTTTTGTCACCTAGTGATAAGCATCTCTGAGGACATTTCAATAGCCTTATTTATTATGGCCAGGAGTTCCCTTTCAGTTGCTACCATTTCTCAGAGTCCCAAGTTTGTTCTAGGTCAGGGTGACTTCTTTGACTACACAGTGTTCTAGAGGCTTTGTTTTCCTCCCACCTTGAGCCCACTGTCCTAACGAATTCTCCCAGTAGAACATTAAGTTGGCATAGACATGGTGGAGGAGACAGGGTAGCTGCAACCAAGTGGTAAATGTTTCTGGCAGAAGAATAATAAAGGTTTTATTATTTTATTATTATAATAAGTACAGCTACTAGTGATTGAATGCACATTATCTGGCAGGAGTTCTTCATATGTTATTTAATTCTTCGCAACAATCTCTGAGATTTATAGTATAACCCACTTTGCAGATAAGAAAACAGAGTCTTAGAGAAGTGAATTAACTTATAGCTAAATGGCCAATACAACAGCACAGCTGGGAATGGAGCAGCCGTCTGTGGAATGTCTAAGAGTGTTCTGTTGCCTATTTTGTAGTTTCCCAGGCAGAGGAGTAGCTACACAAGGCAAGCCTCTTCCAAAACTCCAGTTTAGTGACAGTTGTTCACAAATGGATTTATTCCTTATGTAATAATTGATAATATTCCACTATGGCCAATTTTTTTGTGAATTTTCAATGAATCAAATTCCTCAAGATCTCCAGCTTAGGGCTTAAATAGAAACTAGTTGTAAGGAAGTCATGTTATTTATAAATAGCTGATGTAGGAAGTATTATACATGAACTTATCTTGATAGATAATCCTTTTAAGTATAGAGGAATACCTACCTCAAATTTCTTAATCAGTATCTTCCTTGGAGTTACATCCCTGACAGAGACAAGAATGTAGAATAAATTGAGGTGTCCACTTCCTGATGCTGCAGCTAAGATTTTCATCTTGCTAGGGTCTGCGAAACACTCTCAAGCTCAGTAGGAAAATATTCAAGTTAAGTTTTCGTACCACTCTTGAACCTTATCAGATTTTTGTGCTGCAGAGAACAGTGAACATGCTGGAGAGGATAAATGAAAAGTCCCCTTGAGTGAAGAGAAGGAGTAATCACCACCAACCAGCATTTTAGTTTTTTCTTTTCTGCTAAATAAAAAGAAATAGTTTAGTAATTCATGGGTAACTGTTGTGTCATAAGAGAAAATGCTATTTGATTTGTGCTTATTCCAAGGATAAATGAATCTCTTCTTATCATCCATTGACTTCATTATTTAACTCTATCATTTTAAGTTTTCATCCTTCTTCAGGAAAACAGTAGGAACAGAAAGAAATAGTACTCTGGTGCTCTTTTACATAAAATAATTTCATGAGATTTTTTGATAACACCTGGGAATTTTTAGACATCAACATAGTTTTAGAGAACTCCCTGTAATTTGTGTGCACCAAGAACCTAGTGAACAGTGTAAGAGCAAAATTAATCCAAACTTGGAAAAATATTACAGATTTTAAATAAAGTGTTTCTTTTCTAAGAATAAAATCTTTATGCCCTCAGAATAAGGAAATTGGACCACTAACAACTTCTTTATTTCCTTATTGTATAGCATTTAAAAATCAAATTTATATGGACACATAGTTGAATTAGTTAATTAATCCTACAAGATTTATTAAAATCCCAGTTTCCTTCCTCAATTTATGGGAAGCTGGTTATGTTAATAGATGCTAACAGGTGACAAAAGAAAAGTTAATTAACTCTTGTTTTGCTTTCATTTTCTCTAACAAAGAAGTCTTAAAACAGTAAAGCCTTTGTTAAGCAACATAAAGGAGAAATTATAGTTTAATATAGGTTAAGATGCAAAGACAAAACAGTCTACTTTAGATGAATTCAGATGTTCACGATGGTAACCACTTATATCTAAGGATGCTGAAGCAACTTTTAAGGTTCATTTTAAAACTCTTTGATATTCGAAGGCGTCAATGAAAACCTGGGTAATGAGAAAGTGTACAAGAAGGGCAAATGTCCTAACTTTTAAAGATAGGAAGTATCTTGCTAAATTCTAAAGTGATCTTCCAAAAGATGATTCATAGCATTTAGAAACAAATGGAGTAAGCACTAAAAGGGCAATATGATTTTCCTTTCTCTCAGTTCCCAGGACGTCCATTGCATAGGGGAATGCAGTGAGTAGTATTGTTCCTTTCCTCTTTTCTGCTCAAAACTGTAGTTGCCAACATCCCTTTGGCTTTGCCCAAGGACATCTCAAGAAACCTCTTTCTTCCACTCAATAAGTTTGGAAACACATGCTACAGTAATGATATAGCTAGGTTTCAGAAACCATTTGAAAAACTTTAGAATATCTTTGTGAATAATGTGGAGAGAGGATGAGTGACAGTATGATGCAGTGATCTTGTGGTTGTTTGAGCAGTGATATCTCCTCCCTCCCCTCCCCACCTCAAAAGCTTACTGTAGGGAAATGTCAGTCTTCAGCACAATCGAGTGAATCACAACTGTTGAAAATTTCAGGCATTAGAGAGGGAATGGGGAGATGGTTTTTGCAAGGGTCTTTTTGGCACCCCCTCAAATAATATCAAGTTGGCAACTTCTTGGTTATAGTTCCGCAGGATAATATCCCTAGAGTAAATATTTTTAAAGCCCAAAATGAGCTTTGCAAAGAATGAGAAAAGCAAAACAAAGGACTGTTTCACATTTAAGATTTAAATCTCTTTTCTTGGACCTTTGCCTAGTTCTATCAAAACAGTGATATCAATCCAACAAATGCCATACAAATGATTCTGTAGTGAATCTACAGAAATGCTGATTCTCCAAATGAATTATTGAAAAACTAATTTAGTCTTATATTTCTTTTCTAAAGAGCTTTAAAATATTAAATGCTTTGTAAGTGTTGCCTCAGGAAATGCCTCATTTTCACCATGAAGTAAATAGAAAGATGGTTTTATTTTACTGTAATATTTTCACAAATGACAAAGCCCTGCACTATGCATGAGTTGGCCAAGATAATTGAGTGAAAAAACTGGTATCACCAAAACTCCTTTTCTTGAGTGACTTTCATTAACTTTTTGTTTTAAATGAAGGTTTTCCTTAAAGAAAATTTATATCTGTATTTTATAATTTGTATTTATATCTAAAAAATTGACACCGTGTTGTATAAAATGCTTTTTCACCGTGATATTTTGCTGGATTTGTGGATCTTACATCTATGATCTGACTACTTGAAAGGTGGAAAAGGCAGCTTGGTTCACTGTTTAGGGTGTTACTTTGTTCAGTTCTGCAGATTTAATAAATCCTGCCATGTTGTGGTTCAGCTTTATTTGGTTTTGTGCTCACCCAAACTCTTGAGAATAAACTAAATCACTTTCTCTCTCTAGTACCGTGTTAGCTCTGTGCCCTGAATGGAAATTAAATGCAAATGCTTTCATTGTACGATCCCCTTGTTAATTTATCACATGCTTAAACACAGCAACATATTGGAAAACCTTGTTATTTTGTAATCTTCAGATTCTTTGCACAATGATATTAAGAACAGAATAATGAGTAAAGATAAGCCAATGGGAAGCACATGTCTACAGGGCAACTGGCAGCAGTCCCACAGCTATTAGTCTGTAGTATCTGCTGGAATTGCTGGAATCAGCTTGCACTCCAACTTCATGACAGAGCAAAAAAGAAGGAAGAAAAAAATCCTCAGGATTAGAAGAGGTGAGCAAAGCGCCACTTTTATATCTTAATTATGCTCTCAAATAGTTTATTTGCCCTCTAAAAATGAATGTTTTGATAAAACTCATGCTGTATAGATTTTTAATTAAAAGTTAATAACAAATAATAATAAAAAACCATACAGAGTTCCAACTTCTGGGACAGGATGAAGCGAAAGAAGTGTTTTGCAAGGCATAGCATAAGCTCTTGCACTAGAGGGTACCCCGTAAATATTTGTGGACTTGATTGATGGTGCATGAGGGGATTTGAGGGTTGTTTCATTGTTGTCTTGGTATACTGGAAGTAGACATGTTAATCACAGCCAGATGTTGGTGATCTTCCAAGGAGCTAAATTCATGGGTGAGAATACACACTCAGTGATGGTTATACACACGTGAAGAGAAATATAACAAAAAGGTATCAGAGGTTCTTCTTGGCTTCTCTTCTTAGCACATCTTTTTATCCAAATTTAGAGCTCTGACTCATCAGATTTGGTTTTAAAACTTCCCTTAGAATAAACAAACATCGCTCAACATGCATTTAGACAACATTTTACAAATGATTGCATGCTAAACTCACTTTCCTTAACATATACCATTGTTCTGGACAGTTCACAACAATTATGTTTCAAAAATAGCTAGTATTGTTTTCAGCAGAATTTTTTGACCTCAGCAGAATATTGATGAGTTTGATTGCATACTAAGTCATAGAGACATTTTAAATGGCATTTACTGACCCTATCATCCATTTTTTAAAAAAAGTGTTGACTTTCCATGATGTCTGCCTCTAATTCTTAAAATTTAGTTTAAAATATGGGTCAGCAAGTAAAGCATAAATAATCCTTGAGGCAGTTTTTAAAAGTATTTTGTTCACCAAAATTTCATTTAAAAAGTATCATATCTGCTTATATACTCCCCATACTATGTTATCTTCCTATTCACCAATTGTCCCCCAACCTCATTTCCTCCCTCCCTTCCTTCCTTCCAACTTGGTGAGTGGTGGTGACACCCACCATGAGATGGGCAAGACTGAGAGAAAGAGCAGGCTTTGAAAGGAGATCAAGAGTTCAAGTGTAGATACAGACATGGTATGTTTGAAATGTTTACAAATTTCTGAGTGAAGATGTCCAGATGCAGGATGTATGAGATTGGAGCCCAGAGGAGGGGGTTAGAATATAGTTATAAATTTGAAAGTCAACAGTGAATTAATATGTTTACAGCCATTAGATTCAATGAAATCACTTAAAGAGTGAGTATAGTAAAGAAGAGAAATGGCTCTTTGCTGATGATATGATCTTATGTCTAGAAAATACCAAAAATTCTGCCAAGAGACTCCTGGAATTGGTAAATAAATTCAGCAAAGTCTCAGGTTACAAAATCAATGTACACAAGTCAGTGGGATGCCGGTATAGCATTCCACAGCAACAACAGTCAAGCTGAGAATCAAATCAAAGACTCAATACCTTTCACAGTAGCAACAAAGAAAACAAAATACCTAGGAATATATTTAACCAAGGAGGTGAAAGATCTTTACAGTGAGAACTACAAAACACTGAGGAAGGAAATTGCAGAGGATGTAAACAAATGGGAAAACATATCATGCTCATGGATCAGCAGAATCAACATTGTTGAAATGTCTATACTATGCAAAGTGATTTTACACATTCAGTGCAACCCCCATTAAAATACCAACATCATTGTTCAGAGATCTAGAAAAAATAATTCTATGCTTCATATGGAACCAGAAAAGACCCCATATAGCCAAAGCAACCTTAAACAAAAAGAACAAATCTGGAGGCATCAATTTACCAGCCTTTAAGCCTATACTGCAAGGCTATGGTAACCCAAATAGCATGGTATTGACACAAGAATAGAGACATACACCAGTGGATCAGAACAGAGAATCCAGATATAAAGCCATACTGATACTGCCATCTTATCCTTGACAAAGCAGACAAAAACATACACTGGGGAAAAGAATCCCTATTCAATAAATGGTGCTGGGAAAATTGGATAGCCACATGTAGAAGACTGAAACAGGATCTTCATTTCTTGCCACTCACAAAAATTAATTCATGATGGATAACAGACTTAAACCTAAGGCATGAAACTGTAAGAATTCTAGAAGAAAATGTTGGACAAGCTCATACAGATATCGGCCTAGGTAAAGAATTTATGAAGAAGAACCCAAAAGCAATCACAGCAGGAACAAAAATAAATAAATGGGACCTGATCAAATTAAAAAGCTTCTGCACAGCCCGGGCGCGGTGGCTCACGCCTGTAATCCTAGCATTCTGGGAGGCCAAGGCGGGTGGATTGCTCATGGTCAGGAGTTCAAAACCAGCCTGACCAAGAGTGAGACCCCGTCTCTACTAAAAATAGAAAGACATTAATTGGCCAACTAAAAAAATATAGAAAAAATTAGCCAGGCATGGTGGTGCATGCCTGTAGTCCCAGCTACATGGGAGGCTGAGACAGAAGGATTGCTTGAGCCCAGGAGCTTGAGGTTGCTGTGAGCTAGGCTGCTGCCACAGCACTCTAGCCCCAGGCAACAGAGTGAGACTCTGTCTCAAAAAAAAAAAAAATGCTTCTGCACAACCAAGGAAACAATCATTAGAGTGAGTAGACAAGCTACAGAATGGGAGAAAATGTTTGCATGCTATACATCTGATAAAAGGCTGATAATGAGAGTATACGAAGAACTCAAGCAAATTAGCAAGAAAAAAATCAAACAACCCCATTAAAGAGTGGGAAAAAATCATGAACAGAAGCTTTTCAAAAGAAGGTAGACTAATGGCCAAGAAATACATGAACAAATGCTCAACGTCTCTAATCATCAGGTAAATGCAAATCAAAACTACAATGAGATATCACTTAACTCCAGTGAGAATAGCTTTTATCAAAAAGTCCCAAAACAGCAGATGCTGGCATGGATGTGGAGAGAAAGGAATACTTACACACTGTTGGTGGGACTGCAAACTAGTACAGCCTCTATGGAAAGTAGTATGGAGATATCTCAAAGAACTAAAAGTAGACCTACCATTTGATCCAGAAATCCCACTGTTGGGTATTTACCCAAAGAAAAAGTAATTTTATCATAAAGGCATTTGCACCCAAATGTTGCAATACAACTCACTATTGCAAAGATATGGAATCAACCCAAGTACCCATCAATTCATGAGTAGATTAACAAAATGTGGTGTATGTATACCATGGAGTACTACTCAGCCATAAAAATGGTGAACTAATACCTTTTGCAACAGCTGGATGGAATTGGAGACCATTCTTCTAAGTGAAGTATCATAAGAATGGAAAAGCAAACACCATGTGTACTCACTATTGAATTGGAACTAATCGATCAACACTCATGCCTATATGGTAGTAAAAGTCAATGGAAATCAAGCAGGTGGTAGTGGGGAATAGGGGATGGGTAAATGCACACCTAATGGGTACAATGCATCTATCTGGGTGATGGGCACACTTATAACTTTGACTCAGACTGTACAAAAGCAATTTATGTAACCAAAGCATAATATTCTGAAATTAAAAAACAAAAAGGAAGAGAAATAGTCAAGGACAAAACTGAGGACATTCTAACATTTAAAGGTCAGGAAGACAAAGAGGAAAAATAATATTTATTGTTAATGCAATTCTATTTTAAAGATTCATCCATCCCTGCATAGGACATGGTTATTATCTCTTTTTTGAACTTTTAGAAATTTGCTGTTTTGAGTCTAGAGTAAGTGTCTGATTGAAGTTAGCACAGTACTGTGAACATGATCACATTAGTGTTAGTTGTGAGGCCAGTTTTTAAATAATGGAACTTCCCAAGGCTGAGTCAAGTGAGGTAGGTTATCAAACACCAGAACTACAAAGATGCCAGTACATGTCAGAGGGAAAATGTAAAATGCAGTTTGGGAATGAGACATGATCTTGTTGGGCGTCTCACCAAAGGGCAAAGGTAAAATTGGCAGGAAGCAAGATAGACAACAGTAAAACCGGAGGGTCAGAATAGGGTTGTCTGATATGACGCTGGTAGGTTGAAGCTTGTCCAAGAACCAATCTCCCAAATACTTTCTGGCATATTCCTCTTAAGCTGTGCTTGAAACAGCCAAGCCACATCAGACAAAACCTATCATCCCACCCTGTTTTTGGCATTTCTAATTCTGAAATGCACAATTTCTCCCAAATGTTCTCATTTTCAATTCTGATGGTTAGAATTATGACCACTGCTCCTTTCTAAGAGTTAGGCTCAGATTTAATCAGCATGACTGAGTGTCAACTATTCATCAGGCACCAGGCTGGTCAACTGCACATATATCAGCTCTTTTAGGGATTAAATTGTCATCTCAGAAAAGGCAGATGTTCATATAAATAGCTTATACTGCCACATTTTAGAAGTCAAGTGTAAATTTCCTAAATCCTCTTGTGTATAATATTTGTTTAATAGTTTGTCTCATCTGGAATTTTGAAAATTTAGTCCTGTATGATTTAAATGTGGTGTCAGGGCAAGTCTTCACAGCTAATTTCCTTTTTCTTTTTGAGACAAGAGTCTCACTCTCTTGCCTGGGCTAAAGTGAGCTAATTTCCTTTTCCATGCAGAGGACACATCTGACTGAATGTAACAACTTAGATTGCCGAGGTAAGAATAAACAGCAAGCTACAAACCAACAAATAAGAAACCAAGTAATAAAATGAAAGCACTTTAGAAATGTAGCCAAACGCTGTTTTTGTGGAGAAGCCTGAGTCTGGCATTAAATTAGGCCAAATGGGTCTTTGGCTACGTTATGTAGGTGATTGTTTTTGAGACCATGTTTTTCCTTCTTGGGTTATCTAGATCCATAAGACTCTCAAATTAATTAATGGGATTAGAGAATTATTTTCAAAATTTTAAGACCCTAAAGACCATCTTACAGTTATTCATCTGGGACAGAGCTACACCAGCTCAGTAAAACTTTGTATCTTTGCCCTTAGCTTCACTTTCCAACTGTAACATAACTTCATTTCTGAATGCCTTGTCTGACCCAGAAACTTCAGTGTGTTTATCTAGTCTCAGTTCTGTATCCCCTTTCCAGTGGGACACTGGTTATTTTATCCTGAACAAATGCTGTTTCTTCAAACCAAAATATATGAGTAAATTAATGATTATCCACTAAAATGATAATTGACTCCCTATCATTCCCCACTTAGAGTGGGCATGGGTCTCTGGAGAAATGGGATGGGCAGGGAGAGCAGCCTGGCTTTCCTGTACTCAGATAACAAGAGACTGAGCCTCTACCGTGTCCCATTCCGGGTTTCTCCAGGTCCCTTCTTGTCAGTGATACTGCTGTGTACAACAGATGAGCCAGTGTCATAGGCAACAGCATGATTTGTGACTTGTAGCAGAAGAACAAAGGTCCATAGAACTCACAAACTCTGACTGCATGAGCTTAAAATTAACTCTTTTATTTATAACTTAAAATCTTTTCATTAGAACAATATTCTTTTTCTGTAGTATAAACTTCTCTCAGATGACTCCCAAGATTAGTAGTTTAAAATTTTGGATACTCATGAGAATCAGCTGGGGAGTTTATAAAATCAGCAATTTTTTTTTTTTTTAAGCACCCTAGGTAATTCCAGTGTGCAGCCAAGAGTGCTCATGGCTTTTGTAGGCCTTCTCCCAAGTTCCAGCTAACAACGTTAAGAATAACTCTGCCTCTAATTATCATCTAATTCTTAATTTTCATTTTTCCTAGTGGATTGTCATTATGATCAGGTAGAGGCAACCAGGAAGGGAATAGGTACAACTGAGATTGACCAAGACTTTTGCCTCTATTTAGCAAAACTCTGTTTGTGGCTGCTCTCACTCTTGAGGTTAAAAGAATGCAAACCACTCAACATTTCTGCCAGCATGCTCCCCTTGTTTTCTTCTTCTCTTTCCACAAAGTCTGGCGCTCACACACACACACTCTCTCTCTCTCAGTTCTGGCTGAATTTCTCAGAATTTCTCCAGAATTTGATACTTCATGCTTTGATGTCTTTCCCACCTCTTAAATACTTGATTTCTCCCTTTCATCAATATTTACCTCCTATTAGTAGATTGTATCTTACAAAACAGGGTCTGGTGGTGAAAAAGAATAAAAGACTTTGGGTAGTGAAAAGGTTGATGATTTAGGAAATGTCTTGCTTGGGTCAATGATGGAGATTGCAATCACTGGTTGGTCAGCATTGAAGGTAGCTTGGGCTAACTGCTCAGGGTAGCAGAGATTGATCACTGGCCTGAAATTTCTCCTCAGAGTTGATATCAATGCCTACCAAGGCCTTTTACCACAATCAACCTCCAAACCCACAGACCAGGCCTTCATCCCTGAGAGGGATTGGCTTGCTCTGACCTTGGTGATTTCAGATTAAGTCAGATGTTGCTGGCTTTCCAAGGCCTCCAGTTAAAGCTGGGACCTCCACTAATATTCATACTAAAGTCACTTACATCAGGATTCTCTTCGAAACATCAGATTTATCACATCCCTTATGGGCCAGGCATATTCATTTCCATGGTTATCTCTCACCCGATGCCATGATCTGTGACTCCAGTTATGAAGGAGGACCCAAAATTCACTGGTCTCCCTATCCAAATTTCATTACACGATAAGCCGGCTCTCCTACATTCTCACTTTCTTTACAGAATGCTCATGCTACTTCTTTACTAGAACTCTATGTCATTTCCACTGGATCTCCTCAAATGTAGGGATGGCAGAGTTGAAAGATGTCCATCTTCTGCCTTCTCTACAAAATTTCATCTGTAATTTTGTTATTCTTCTACCTTTATGAAAAAAGATTCTCCCACTCTGAAGAATCTGCTATCTGGGATGACATACTCTGTTCCTCCTCATCCCCATCATCTATTTTCTTGTATTAATTAAAAATGTGGACAATTGTTTCATTGTCATCCCCTGCAAAAGAAATCCTACTGTTATCTTGGTTATATCAACTAGGATATTTTGTTTGAAAGTACAGAAGGGTGAATGTTGATATACTAAATATGTACAAAAAATAGGATGATTTTTATTTCTTATACTTGATCTCATCTTGAACCTTAGCCTCTGTTTCCCTGATAGTGGGAAAGATAACACCAAAACAAAAACCAAAAAATGACCCAAACCTTGAGTTTATCCTTTTGAAGTAGTCTTTTTGAACTTTAAAAAGTACCTTTGGGGTTGTTTCAAATTCATCATTTGGATAAATGATTGTTCAAGTCAATCTTCCTTATTAGAGCAATTCCTCCCCTCTCTTAAGAAGAGTTCTCTCTTATCCTCTTTCTCAGAAGAATTGGAATACAGGAAGATGCTAGCAGATCCTCTGGTACTGAGTCTGGGGCTCCTGGTCTGAAATTTCGCTGGGCCATTTCTGGTTTTGAATGCAATGTGGCTGAGATGGTATTACCCCTGGACATTGGTGTTGGCTGAGGTGTAGCCAAACCTGCCTGACTCTTTGGGGAGTATGTTCTGGTATTCACGTAAATCGGTGGCACCCACTACAGATTCCTTGCATTTAGTGGCCTTCTCATCCCTAGCCCAGGCCCACTTCTGGTTCACTGGTTCTCTGAGCACCTCTGTGTACCTTTTGGGGGATCAGAGTCAGGGAATCCTCAGCCGGTTACTCTGTGCCATGCTGGAATATGTGGTGTCCTATATAGGCTGCTCTCTGGCTGAAGAGCTAGTTACCTTCGCAAGCCCCTTTTACTGTCTTATCCACAAGATCTCCACTCAGATTTCTAACCAGGAAGTAAAACACAGGCCCCTCTGCTTTTAACTTTCCCTTCAAATCCTCTATGATTTCTGTGGGGGGGGTTCAGCCTTCTGTATCTTTTCTCTCATGTGTACTTCTCAAAAGAGGGGCCTCTGCTCCCATTATGGTATTGAGACTGCTCCTCATAAGGCCACAAATAATCTTCTAATGGACCAAACTCTGTAGTATTTTTAGTATTTCCTTACTGGACAACTCTGCTTCATTTGATACTCTGGTCCATTTATTTTTTAAAAACTGTGCTTTCCTGGTTACACTCAGAACTTTTTGCCTATTTCCTATATTGTTTTCCCCTTCAGTGCTGGTGTTTATGGGAATTCTATCCTTGAATTGTTTCTACTCTTATTATGGCCAAGTCCAGGAAGAGGGGACATCCTCCTTGAGTGATTGCTTTTATTGTTTTGTTAAACTACTTTCTTTATACTTCTGCTGGGAAAAAGAAAATCTATATCTCTAGCTCAAAAATTTTCTCCAAGCTCCAGATTCATATATGTAACTACCTCCTGTATAGTTCCAAGCCCCGCAAACTCAACATACACAAACTGAACTCATTATCCTTCCCTGCTTTTCAGGATGCACTATATTTTTAATCTCAATCCAGCCAGCAGAGCCAGGGAATTTTGGAGTCATCGTTGGTTCATTTAATTATTTTTATCCCATATTTATGAGTCACCAAGGCTAACAAGTTTCACCCTATTCTGTACCCATCTTTCATCTATCTATCTATCATCTTCCATAATTTGTCTACAATAAAAATGCATCCTCTAAAATTCACAAATAATAAAATGGTTAAATCTAAATAAAAATAATTTAGGAATAGGGTAAATATACATTTTATAGAAGAAAAAAAGGAAAAAACATATGTAGCTTTTGAAGACCCAAATTGTTGGAGGAGCTTTAAGATGGCTGGCTAGAAGCATTTCATGCCTACCTCCTCTACTGAGAGGAACTAAAATCATGCATAGACAGTCATACTTTGAATACATTATCTAAGAGAGAATGCTGGAATGCAACACAGAGAAGTGACAGGAAACACAAATGTGAGGAAGGAGAGGAGAGGTAACCTAGTTGGCTGGGATACTCTGGGAGCTGGGTGTGAATTCCCAATGCAGGGAAAGGGCAATGAGAGACTTCCAGAGGCCCATGCTCCCATCATGGAATTATGCAATCCTGGTCATGGGAGAACCCTTTGACCCTCCCAAACCCTGAAACTAACATAGAGAGCTGCTGGGAGACTGGAGTAGAATTGCTTTAGGAAGGAAGCTTGGGTGCATCGCACACCCTTTCTGAGACTTAAGCTGCTACATTAAGTTGCCATTTTAAAATCTAGCCTTTGGCAGACCACATGTATTCCTGGGGCTCAGTGGCACTGGGTTTCAGGCATTAGAGAAACTCAAGCTGTCACCACTAGGACTAGGGCATGAATTGGGAATAGCGCTCCCTCCTCTGGGGCTAGGAAATGAGTGAGGCATGAGCTGCAGCTGCCAGTTTTAGGAGGAGAGCACCCCTGGGATGTGAATAGGATGTTAGTTGCCACTATGACTTGGTCGTGAGCTGGGCAGGGGCTCCTATAGCCAGGGCTGGCTGGTAATCCAGCCCTCTGGGACTGGAGCATGAGTGGTATGTGTGTTCCCCACTACTGGCCCAGGCTGTGGCCACCAAGTCTGGCCTCATGCTCTCCAGTGGCAGGGCCTCAGCATGTCTTCTACTGCCCCTAACCTGAGCACTCTTCCTGCTGGCTTGAGGTCGGGCCTAAACTCTGGCCACTGTCATCTCAGCTGACACTTACTTGCAAGTGCCATATGTGGGCCTAGAGTCTGGCCTGCCTAGCCATCACAGCTACCACCACATCAATACATACCACTCAGGACCCAGAGAATCATCCCACCACTGCTACTGCCATTGCCCAGGCTTTACTGGTTGTACAGGGGCCTAAGAACCTGCCCACCTACCCAGTCCGCTGCTACCATGACTGGCATCCAAGCAAGCCATCTCAAAACCCAAGAATTGGCCTATCAGTGACCATCATCAGAGATGTCGGTATACACCACTCTGGGACACAAAGATAGGCAAGCTCAGCCCACAGCTGCCACCAGTAGGGCCTTAAGGGAGGCCCATCTGGCATCCTAGTCCCCAGCACAACTTCACCATAGCTTTCACTAATAACAATGACCTAATCAACTGAGGAAATCACAGGTACCACTAACACTGTTTATGGCCAAAGAAATCATACCAAGAATACTGCACACACTGAAAATCAAAGCCAAAGTGCCCTGGCCCAAACCATGGATAGATTTTCAGGAAAAAACCCTCCCCTACAAAAGTAAATTCAAAACTAGATAGAATTGACTGTTTTACCGGATGAGCAGATATCAACATAAGAATATAAGGAAACATGAAAAAGCAAGGAGATAAGACACCTTTAAGGGAACATAATAATTCTACAGCAATATAAATCACAAAGAAATTTTCAAACTTTCTGATAAAGAATTCAAAATATTGATTTTAAAGAAGCTCAGTGAGAAACAAGAGAATTCTGAAAAATAATGCAAAGAAATCATAAAAAACAATTCAGGATATGAATGAGAAATTGACCAAAGTGATAGATATCATTAAAAAAGAGCCAAACCAAAATTCTGGAACTGAGAAATTAATTGAATGAAATACAAAATGCAAAAGAAAGAATTTCAGAACTGGAATATAGGTCTTTTAAAATAAAACAGACAAAAATAAAGAAAAAAAATAAAAAAGAATAAAAGCCTTTGTGGCATCTGGACCAAATGTGCAAATCACTGGGATCCCAGAAGACAAAGAGATAATGAAAGGGTTAGAAAATCTTGTTAACAAAGTAATAGATGAAAACTTCCCAAGGCTAGTAAAGGATTTAGACATCAGAATACAAGAGACCCAGCAATCCCCAAATAGATACAATGATAAAAGGCTTTCTCCACAAATGTTATAGTCAAACTATAACAAAGAGAAAATTCTAAAAATAGCAACTGAAAAATATCTAGTCACCTATAAAGGAATCCCCATCAGACTAAGAGTGGATTTCTTGGCAGAAACTTGACAGGCTAAGAGAGAATGCAATGATATATTTGAAGTGTTGAAAGAAACTTCAGCCAAGGATACTATATCCAGCAAAATTATCCTTCATAAATGAAAGAGAAATAAAGTCTTTCCAAGACAGGCAAAAGCGGAGGGAATTCATCATCACTCGATCAGTTCTATAAGAAATACTTAAGGGAGTCCCAAATCTGGAAGTGAAAAGATGACATTTACCATCATGAAAACACATGGATGGATAAAACTCACTGGTAAAGCAAGTACCCAAATGAGGAAGAGAAGAGACTCAAATGGTACCACTACAGAAAACCATCAAACCACAGTGGCAAACAATAAGAGAAAAAGAAAGTAGCAAAGAATGCACAAAACAACGAGAAAACAATGAACAATACGACAGGAACAAAGCCTCACATATCAATAATAACCTTGAACGTAAACATATAAAATCCTCTACATAAAAAAAATAAAACAGCTGAATGGATTTTAAAAACATGTTTCAACTGTACGCTGCTTACAGGAAACTGACATTAACAGTAGAGACACATATAGACTGAAAGTAAAGGTATAGAAAAAGATATTCTACATAAACAGA
Organism: Lepilemur ruficaudatus; assembly: GCA_963574885.1. Classification (NCBI taxonomy): domain Eukaryota; kingdom Metazoa; phylum Chordata; class Mammalia; order Primates; family Lepilemuridae; genus Lepilemur; species Lepilemur ruficaudatus. The sequence goes on along the minus strand of CAUYRT010063532.1, from coordinate 7,869 downwards.
AACAAAAGCAAGCAGGAGTACCTATACTTAGATAAAATAAACATTAAGTTGAAAACAGTAAAAAAAAAGCCAAAGAAAGTCATTGTATAATGATAAAGGGATGAATCCAGCAAGAGGATATAATCATTTTAAATATATATGCACCCAACACTGGAGCACCCAGATACATAAAGCAAATATTACTAGATCTGAAGAGAGAGATTGCAATATAATAGTAATGGGCAACTTCACCATCCAACTCTCAGCGTTAGACAAATCATCGAGACAGAAAATTAACAACAAAAAAAAATTAGATTTAAACTAGACTTTAGACCAAATGAAACCAGCAAACATTTACAGAACACTCTATCCAACAATTGCGGAGTATACATTCTTTACATCAGCACATGGAACATTCTCTAGGATAGACGGTATGTTAGGCCACAAAACGATTCTCAACAAATTAAAAAAAAAAAATGAAATCATGTCAAGTATCTTATCAGACCACACTGGAATAAAACTAGAAATCAATACCCAGAGGAACATTGGAAACTATACAAATGCATGGAAATTAAAACACATGCCCCTGAATGACCATTTGGTCAATGAATAAATTAAGATGAAAGTAAAAAAAATTCCTGAAACAAATGAAAATTGAAATACAACATACCAAAGCCTGTGGGATACAGCAAAAACAGTGCTATGTGGAAATTTTATAGCATTAAATGCCTACATCAAAAAAGTAGAAAGATTACAAATTAACAATCTAACAATGCACCTGAAATAACTAGAAAAAGAAGAACAAACCAAATTCAAAATAAGCAGAAGAAATGATGATCAGAGCAGAACTAAATTAAATAAGATAATAAAAAAATACTAAGGATCAATAAAACAGCTGGTTCTTCAAAAAGATAAACAAAATTTATAAACCACTAGCTAGACTAAGAGAAGACCCAAATAAAAAAATCAGAAATGAAAAAGGAGACATGAGAACTGATACTACAGAAATACAAAATATCATTAGGAACTATTATGAACAACTATATGCTCATACAGTAGAAAACTTAGAGGAAATGGACACATTCCTGGAAATGTACAACCCACCAAGATTGAATCAGAAGAAATAGAAAAACTTAAGAGACCAATAATGAGTAGTAAGATTGGATCAGTAATAAAAAATTTACTGAAAAAGAAAAGTCTAAGACAAGCTGGATTCACTGCCAAGTTCTACTAAACGTACAAAAAGAGAACTATTACTAATACCAATCCTTCTGAAACTATGCCAAAAATCGAAAGGGAGGAAATTCTCCCAAACTCACTCTTTGATGCCAGTATCATCCTGAAACCAAATCCAGCAAGGACACAACAATCTCTGATGAACTTAGACACCAAAATCCTCAACAAAATACTAGCAAACTGAGTCCAACACTTCATCGAAAAGATAATACACATGATCAAGTGGCATTTGTACCAGGGATGCAAGAATGGCTCAGCGTCTGCAAATCAATAAATGTTTTACATTGCATCAACAGAATGAAGGACAAAAAATACAGGATCAACAATTTATTTCTCCATCAGCCAGGAAGGATGTGTTGAGGTTGGCATACCCATCAAGGACAGTAACTACCATGGCTTCCAGCACTTTGATGAAGCCTCAGATGTGTGACCTCCTGTCCTAGCATCTGCAGTTTTGTATTGTTGGAGTATTCGTTGAATCCCTGGGGGTTGCAACTTTGTATAACTTTTCTGTGGCTGCACCAAGAAAGAAGGCATATGCATATTTCTACAGAAATTATGATTCTATGAAAGATTTTGAGACGAGGAAGGCTGATGATATCTTTCAGAGTGCAAAGTGATTTTGTAATATAAAGAATTTCTTTGTGTTGATTTACATAGAAGTTGGTCTCTGACCTGTGTTCCTGAGCTATGAATATGTGGGCTGAGGAATAGTTTCTCTTGATAAATAAACAATTAACAAATACTGTGAAAAAAAACCCACATGATCGTTTCTATAGATGCAGGAAAAACATTTGATAAAAGTCAACATTTCTTCACAATAAAAATTCTCAACCAAGTAGGCATTAAAGGAACATACCTCAAAATAATAAAGGCCATATATGATAAACCCACAGCCAACATCACACTGAAAGTGGAAAAGTTGAAAGCTTTTCCTCTAAGAACTGGAACATGACAAGGATGTTCACTTTTACCAGTTTTATTTGACATAGTACTGGGAGTAATTCATAGCCAGAGCAGTTATATAAGAGAAAGAAATAAAAGGCATCCAAAATGGAAAATACAATGTCAAATTGTCCCTTTTTGCTTACAATATTAACTTATATCTGGAAAAACCTACACCAATAAATTCTTAGATAAATGAATTCAGTAAAGTTGCAGGATACAAAATCAACATGCAAACATCAGTAGCATTTCTATACACCAATAATGATATATCTGAGAAAGAATTCCAGAAGGCAGTCTCATTTATAATAGCTATAAAAAATACTTTGGAATAGATTTAACCAAGGAGACGAAAGAACTACATAACACTGATGAAATAAATTAATGCTGACATAAGCAAATGGAAAAAAACCTTTCATGTTTATGGACCAGCAGAATCAATATCCTTAAAATGACCATATTGCCCACAACAATCTACAGATTAAGTGAAATCACTATTAAAATACCAATGTTATTCTTCACAGAATTAGAAAAAGAATCCTAAAATTTATATGGAACCAAAAAAGAGCCAGAATAGCCAAAGCAATTTTTAGCAAAAGAAAAAGCTGGAGGCATCACACTACCTGACTTCAAAATGTATCATAAGGCCACAGTAACCAAAATAGCATGGTGTATGTATAAATATAGACACATAGACTGATGGAACAGAATAGAGAACCTGGATATAAAGCCACATATTTATGGGCAACTGATCTTTGATAAAGCTGACAAGAACTTACATTGTGGAAAGGACACCATCTTTAATAAATGGTGCTGGGCAAATTTTATAGTCACATCCAGAAGAATGAAACTGGACCCTTATCTCTTACCATATCCAAAGATCAACTCAACATAGATTAAAGACTTAAACATGAGACCCGAAACTGTCTAGGGAAAACTCTCCTGGGCATTGTTCTAGGCAGTAAATTTTTAACTAAGACCTCAAAAGCACAGGCAACAGAAACAAGATAGTCAAATAGGATTTAATTAAAATCAAAAGCTTCTGCAAAGCAAAACGAATAATCAACACAGTGAAGAGACAACCTGTTGAATGGGAAAAAATATTTGCAAACTATTCTTCTGGGGACTAATATCCAGAATATACAAGGAACTCAAACAATAGGAAGAAAACAAATAATCCCATTAAAAAGTGGGCAAAGAACATGAATAGACATTTTCCACAAGAAAATATACAAATGGCCCAAAGGTATAGGAAAAAAATGCTGAACATCACTAATCATGAGAGAAATCAAATCAAAACCACAATAAGATATCATCTTACCCTAGTGAGAATGGGTATTATTAAAAAGACAAAAACTAATACATGCTGGTGAAGATGTGGAGTACAGGGAATTCTTATACACTGTTGGTGGGAATGTCAACTAGTACAGCCACTGTGGGAAACAGTATAGAGGTTCATCAAAAAACTATAAAAAGAATTACCATTTGATCCAGCAATCCTACTACTGGGTATCTACCTAAAGGAAAAAAAGCAATATATCAAATAAATACTCACATGTTTATTGAAGCACTATTCACAATATTCAAAATATGGCATCAACCTAAATGTCCCTCAACAAAGGAATGGCTAAAGAAAATGCGGCATATACACTCAATGGGATACTATTCCGCCATAAAAAAGAATGAAATCATGCCATTTGCAACAACATGGTTGGAACTAGAGGTCATTATCTTAAGTGAAATAAGCCAGGCACAAAAAGACAAAGATTGCATGTTCTCAATTACATGTGGGAACTAAAAATATCTGGTCATGTGGAGGTAGAGAGCAGAAAGATAGATAACAGAAACTTAGAATGTTGAGTGAGGGAAGAGAAAGGATGAAGAGAAGTGGATCAAAGGGCACAAACATACAGGAAGTTAGAAGGCATAAATTTAGTGTTTAATAGCAGAGTAGGGTGACTATACTTAATAAAATATATTGTACTCAGGTTATGGAAACCCTAATTACTGAGTTGATAACTACACATTATATACATGTAATAAAATTTCACATGTACCACATAAATTTGTACAAATAAAAATCCAAATTGTTAATTATTGTTGTGATAATTAAACCTCAAATTTGGCACCAAACTTTTGGGCAGCTAAAGTGAAAATAAGACTAGGTCTATTACCTAATTCTTCTTAGGAGAAAAAACAAAGGAATCTTCACAATTTAAGTTGTATACTCTGATTAGCTAAAGCTTTGTGTTGATAAAGCTTTGATTGTCTTCCAACTCCCTGTGGAAAATGTCCTTTGAGTATTTAATTCTATCAAACTCTGTTTCTGAAGGAAAGATCCTTTTCAATTTTTCCCAGTTTGACTGTCTCTAGTTTAGGACCTATGTTCTCTGCGGTAGTCCCCAGTCCTCCTGCTTGACTTACGGTTGTGTTTTGCAATCTTCTCTCTCTTTTTTAAATTTCAGATTTCTTTGCAACTCAGCATTTTCAAACCGTCAAACCAGATTTCAAGCAGATTTACATGTCAGGGATTTTAGTTTGGGTCTGAGCTGTAGTCTTCTCTTTCGAACTCAGATATGCCTAAACAAGTTCATGGGCTCATTGGGGCTGACTCACCAGGGCCATATTTCATAAAATGATCAGGAAGTTTTTGAGAGGAGTTGTGCCTACGGTAATGCCATTAATCAGGTATGAGAGTGCCACTTACAGTTAGGATTCATGAATGAAGCAATGCCTTTACAGGGGATGCTTGTTAGCCTACATTTAGACATGAGAAGAATATAGTAGTGTTTCCTGGCATTAAAGCAGGGAGGCCACGTATACTGTGTTCATAGTATATGTGCCAATCCTTCCACTGAGAACAGAATTGGCAGTGGCATGCCTTGACAGAGGCTTCTAAGTACAGTACAGTGGTAAAGAGTTTTAGCTGGATTGGAGTCCTAGTTCTGCTCCTTATGTATGGCCTTGAGCAACTTCCTTCTCCTCTCTTAGCCTCACTTGTTTTGAGGATTAAAAATAAGGCATGTAAAGTCTTTTGCATACAGTAAATGCTCAATAAATGGGAGTTATTATTATTATCAGACATCACCATAGAAATGTAGAGCAAGGGGGAGGAAAATGATATGCCACATGAGCGATGAAAGGACAGCTTTGGAGAACTCAGGTGAGACACTGAGTGCTTGTGAAGCTCAGGGCTTCATAAAGTAATTGAGGAAAGGAGGTTTGAGGAGTGTTGGAATTCTTGCAATATATGATGTGTGGAGAGCTGAAGAGATCTATGTGATTTCATTTCCTATCCACAAAAACTGTGGATAGGTTTCTATCCACAGGGATATGGTAGTTTATAAGAATTAGGATAAAAAGGTCTTTTTGTGGGCTCTCTTCTACCTCTGGGTTTATAAGAGTAGAATCTTATAATCTGCAGTCTTTCGTGTTAGGCTTAGAACAGTTTCTGAGCTTGCACTTTATCCTATATATACTACACAGCCATATTTGACCTTTCTGTAATATTTTACAGAGTTGACCACTCCTTCTTTCTTGAAATTGTGTCTTCCCTCGACTTCCATAAAACCACTTTCTCATACCATTCACCATTCAGATATTTCCTTCTTGATTTTCTGCTTGGAAACTAAGTTTCCCCCCACCCCGGGATTTTCTCCATCTTTAAACCTCTTAATTTTCCATATTTGTCAAGGTATTAGTTCTGTGATTTTCTCACATTTTGATGGTCTCTGTTATATCCAAAACCGTGACTTAACTGAGTCTTTATAGGCAGATTACTGCCAAGTCTGTTTTTAGAGCCTAGACCCTTCTCTTGAGCTACTTGGTCTATATAACTAACCATGGCAGCATCAGCAAAGAAGTCATAAAAATGGAATTGTTGGGACTGAGCTGTATCCATTGAAACCAATAGAGGGATTTCCATTTACACGGGTACCCACTTAGCCTCAGGCACGTTCCAGCCCCAAGTCTAGGTACCATTATCTTGGTGGGAAGAGTACAGTAACTGGATCAAAGAGCTGGGTCAAATGACTTCTACTGCTTGTTAGTTGTATAACCTCGGGAAAGTTAACTCCAAAGAGACTTCATTTGCTCATCTTTAAGACAGCGATAATGTATGCACTTAACAACTTCTTGTTTCTTAGTGCAATGTGGAGTCCAGGATGTATATATGTTCTTTGTTAGATTTTATAAACTTTCCTCTTGGAGTATTTTATTTTAAAGGAGAGAAGGCTTCATATATACAATTATGATGATGTTGCATGGTATCTTTCTTTGCAATATTTCATTTTAAATTACCTCTTCTCTACCAGTTTAATCCAGCTTGCTAGAACATGTATTGTTACCTTGGTAACCTAGCCTTCACACCATTGGTTAGAATGTTCCAAGGTTGTCCATTATATTCCATCATCTTCTTTCTTACCCTCAAGAAAGCAAGTGTCCAACATGTTAGGATTAGTCTTTAACTCTTAGCAATCTATTTCCCACATTTTAAAATTTGGTGTGATTTTTCATTTCTAAATTGTTTTAGAGACTTTTTTTTGGCATGGACACAGATTTTTTCCCCCACAGTTTTGCTCTGAATGCTAGTGTTTGTGTTCTGTAGTTTTTATAATAAAGTACTGATAAAAGGAACAATCCAAGATGCTTCCTTTGTTTCAGCATGCTTGTGTTAGCACTGAAAGTAGGTGGGGAGATTGTCCCTCTGGACTTGCTACTAGGCTCAAACAATGAGTAGGTTGAAAAGAGAGAGTCTTAACCTGCAGTTTCCAATTGATGTAAGCCAAGTTTTCCCTTTCCTTTCTACTCTGCCTTCTCAAAGAATCTGCTTTACTTGACTTCAGTAAAAAGATGATGGTAGCTGTTCAGACCCTCAATATTAGCTTTTCTGATGTCATTACTAAATGTGTTTGTTTCCTCTGACCCTAGGCTCTACAAAAGTATGGTGATCTACTGGTGTACATAATCTCTATCTTACTGCCCTTGAGAAAATCACTTTCTTCACTCTTAATTATCAGTATATGAAAAGATAGATAAACATAAACAATATGAAACACCAAATTAAAAACAGTGCTCCACTAGGATATGCCTTTGAATATATTAAAATTACTAATATGTCTATTCCTGTTTCCTTGTAAATGTAGTCCACTTAGTGCTTTATTCTGGCAAACTTTTCCCACATGAGTATATAAATGAAACTACATATATAACAGTTTCCAAATGTATCTTTTTGTTTTTTGTTAAGCCATTCAGTTACCTTAAATAGATATAATTTTTTTTTTTTTATCTTCTAGTGCAGTGTGAGCAGAGAACTATGCATTTATTACTTCAATTGCAAAAGTTTAAGTATGGATTGAGGGAGATAATAACCTCAACCTTCTTGTGTTTTAATCTCAACAAACTCAGAAAGAAAGATGTTGAGGTGGGTGCACAGTCACTTTTTTTTTTTTTGATTGGGGGAAAACTGCAAAGCATTTGCAGTACAATGTTTACAGTCACAATTTGTAGTGAGCTGATTTCCCAAAGTCTATTACCACTCAAGTTGACTTATCTTGTTACATTCAAAAATCTACTCTGTCAAAGTAGTCCATAGAGTACATACATAGTGCTCCAACTGTATCTACGTACAATCAACACTCCATTTTAAGTGTACAATTAAATGATTTTCAGTGAATTTACCGAGGTGTACAGTTAATCACATGAATCAGT
>CAUYRT010063531.1:0-13611 GCA_963574885.1 Lepilemur ruficaudatus | reverse complement strand
CCAAGGTTCTAAAGCTGTGGTCAGTCGCCCGGCTAGCTCAGTCGGTAGAGCATGAGACTCTTAAAGCTGTGGTCTGTAGCATTTTTTTTTTTCTAAAAAGGCCAGATATGGTTCTCAGATTGACTGTTATTGGCGTATATGAATGCCTCTGATTTGTGTGTATTGATTTTGTATCCTGAGACATTGGTGAATTCATTTATCAATTCAAGGAGTCTCTTGGTTGAACCCTTGAGGTTTTCTAGATATAATATCATATCATCAGCAAAGAGTGAGAGTTTGATCTCTTCTGCCCCCATTTGGATTCCCTTAATTCTACTCTCTTATTTGGGTGCTATAGCAAGGACTTCCAGCACTATGTTGAATAGAAGTGGAGATAGTGGGCAACCTTGCTTTGTTCCAGTTCTAAGTGGGAATGTTTTCAATTTTTCCCCAGTCAGTACGATGTTGGCTGTGGGTTTGTCATATATGGCTTGTATCATTTTTAGGTAAGCCCCATCTATGCCTATTTTGTTAAGCATTCTTATCATAAAAGGGTGTTGAATTTTGTCAAATGCTTTTTCTGGGTCTATTGAGAGGATCATATGTTCTTTGTTTTTGCTTATGTTTATACCACCTACACTCTTCTATGTTTGTTGACCAAGCCTTCCATGTGCAGAATCCTTTGTCTAACCAAATGCATGGTGACACACAGCCTTGCATACAGATAGATGCAAACATAGACATAGATATGGAAAGAAAGGCATAGATATATATACAAATAAATATATTAATAGGTAGATATAGACACAGATGTATGGTATGCTCATGCTTGCAAGAATCTCATTTTAAAATGATAAACTCACAAAGTAGGGGAAACGGTTTGAAACAACATGATTCTTCACTTCATAAAATATTACAGTCTTTCACACTGAGGATGCCAAGCATACTATATTCTCTCTCCTTACAGAAAAAAAAAATGGAAAAAATTAAATTAAATATTAAAGAATGTACTGATAGACTAGGATGGATTATTGATAGATTCTATGGAATTTTAGGGTTATCACTTCATCACTAGAAAAGCTTGACAAAGGACAAACTCTTACAATAAGTTCTATATTTTGATGGTTCTACTTGAGCCTTCCAGATTGCTCTTATTTGTGCGTATACATTCCTACATATTTTAAAATTCCTCTTTTTGCTATTACTACAGGCTACTATTAGAGCTAGCCCCTCTCCTTACCAGGATGTGAAGAACTTTGCATTTCTTCGTATTGCCACAATTCATTACAACACCTGAGATGGAACAAGCACTTTATAAATGTTTTGTGAGTAAATAAATTTATTGAAGATAAATTTACAGGCATAAAATACATATAAATTATAACAGAACAGAAAGTAAGGCCTGAAAGTGGAAAGTCTGGGCTCTCCTCTGAGTTTCCTTCCAGGGTGTCCAGGCCGAGTGAGAGCCGGCATCACTCAGGAGGGAACACTGCCTGGCACATGCTGCCGGGGTTGCAGCCTCTCCGTTATCGAAACCTTAGCCTTGCTCTCTAAATCATGACCAGGATAATGCGGGGTCATGTGTAGCTGTTCTTTCCCTGTTCCTAAATTAAGGCCAGGTTAATATTAGTTCAGAAAAAAACAAGTGCTGACCTCCTTGACACAGAAAGAGAGTTCTGCAGGGCAATTGCTCCCTTCCAGGATCCTGGGGGAGCAGTGTGGCTGGGGTCACTGACCAACAGAGCGCTCTCCTCAGGACACAGCTTGTTCTGGCTGTCCAGGTCCTCCCGCAGCCCATACCCCTGCACAGAGGCTTCAGAAGTCGTTTGATGGTGGATTCACATAAGCACTTACTAAGTGGAACAAAAACCCAGAGTGGAAGGAGAAGAAACATGTGCCTTAAAACTGGGTTGAAATAAGCAACAAAACTTTACCTTAAGTCCTTTTGGGAATCTGCAAGGTCAATGGGAGGAGAGGGAGTGGGAAGGAGCTGCCTGTGTCAGTAGGAAATTGAGTGCTATATTTAATGTATCTGTGGCAGACTTGACTATGCAAGTGGACTGTCTGTCTGTGAAGCTGGCTGACCAGCAAAATTGTTTTAGTTAGCAACAATTCTGGGAGATGTGAGACATTTCAGATGGTCTCAATGACCCAGGGTGTGAGGTGGAGCGTGAGTGTGAGATGCACTGTGCGTACTGGGGAGGCTGCTGGGACTCCTGTCCAGCCCCAGAGGTCTCCCGCAGCCCTGCAGCCCCTCACTCCCGAGGAACCTGGGGCCACCACCTGCCCTTCCTCTGTGGTCTCCTACCCTCCAGCCCCCTACACCTGCCCCACTGGAGAGGCAGGGCCCAGTGCCTGGACAACCTGTGTCTAACTTCTAGAATTAGCAAGTCCTGAACAACACAGTCTCAGAGAAGGCACTCTCTAGACATGAGCAAAAGGCAAGGAAATCACTCTATGATGCAGTTACAGCTTCTCAAGTTCCATGCACTTTCAGGAAAGGTTCAGGGGAAATGTGACTGGACTTTAAAATATATTAGAGAAACACTATGTAGTTTATGAATTCTTCATGGAAGTCTGAGTATTTCTATAATGCATATATGTATAGAATATACTGTAAGTATTTCTGTAAGGTCATATTTGCATGGAATGTATTTCAAATGTTTCTGTATTGTCACACATATAGAGAGAATATACTGTACTTCTTGAAATGCACATATGTATAGAATATATTATATTTCTGTAAAAAGATATATATATATAAGTGTGAGTATACACTTCTCCAGAGTTCTTCACATCCATGTTTTCACTTTACTTCCCAGCTGATGGTCTAAAGCCCACAGAGGTTAACATAACGATTTAGAATAGGTCTCAGTGCTAGATAGCAACAAATCTAGCATAGGATCTTATAATCCATTTTTTTCTCAACCACACTATCAATAGTTTAAGGTGCTGTATATGTTTAGAAATCTCTTCTAATCTAAATTTAGGAGTTTTAGAGGCTAGAAAAAAAATACATAGTAGCAAATACACGTGTTTCTGCATGACACCTCCAAAGACTAGAGCACTCAAACCACATTATTGAGAGAACGTAGATTCTGTCCAACCCAAACCGCTCCAGTTTCCTCCTTTAGTTCAGGCTTCAGCTCCCTGGGGAAGCGAGCTGGGGATCTGTTCCTTCCTCCCTGATCACCTGCCAGCCACCCTCTGCCCATATCAGCAGCCACAATGGCGGAACCAGGAGGAAATGTCACATTCCTGGAGAGAACCCCAGCACAGCTGCCGCTGAGACACAGGCTCTGCTTCCGCAGCCCCTCCCTCCTCCCTCCTCCCTCCTCCCTTCCCTTCGTCCCCAGCTCTGAGAGTTTACCGTCTACCAGGTACGCAGCTAGAAGAGGGGATATAGCCACGAATAAAATGAATGTAGTCCCTGTACTTGGGGAGTTTAAATTCTAGAGGAATCCCATATAAAAAGATGATCAGGTGAAGAATGAATCTAAAACTCCTACATCTCATGAGGAAGCGTGCAGGCTGTGACAGGATTGTGTCCGCCAGCTCCCTGAGGAGGTGGTCCCGGAGGGACCCCGGCTGCCCACGGCACAGCACCACCGCCAACCCTGCACTGACCCCGACGCCCTCTGCCTGCTCCTCCCGCTGTGGCCACTGAGCGCCTGGAATGGCACCAGTGTGACGGAGGAACTGGCATTGTGAATATCCCGTTTTTGCTGTTGTGGTGGGCAAAGCAGGTCTCAGTGCTCTGGGGGGATGGAAGAGAATCAGGAGGGCATGAAACAGGGGGCGGGGATGAGGCGAAGGCCCAAGGGACAGCAAGCGGGGAGAGTGGCGGAGGAGGCGGGGAGGGAGTGGGGGGGGGAGGCGGAGGCGGAGTTGCGGGAGGAACAGCAGTGGGAGCCGGGGAGAAAGAGGCCATCATAAAGAGGGCGATTTCCAGACAAGTTTCTGGAAATGAATATTTTTCTGGCACATCTAAAGCCATTCCACTTACAATGATTTGGGGATTCGGCGTATTCATTCAGCAAACAGCACTGAGAGCTCCTGCCAACCCCGGGTCTGGAGATGCGAGGCTGCCTGAGATAGACACCGTCTCTGTTTTCTGCACTTTCGGAGCATGGAAATCCAGTCATGCCACTGCCACCACGGCGCAGTGAGACAAGCACGATGGCAGGAAACCTTCTGGAAAATTGTTTACAAAAATGCAGAGCTGTTAAAACAGTCACATATCTTGATGCAGAATGCCCCCGCGTAATCCATCCTGGATGGGTCAATAGAGAACACAGAGGCAACCCCAGCCTTTCTCTGTGGGAATTCTCAAGAGAGTGTTCGTTACTGAGGCGAAAACTCATGAACAGCAGAGAGGTGGTTTGAAGAATGGGGAAGCAAGCGAGCCAGCAGGCTGGGGGCCGCCGCAGCAGCCGCCGGCAGGCCCTGGGCACGCAGCCTGCCGCAAGCCTCTGTGCCCGTCCACGCCGGGCACCGGACGACGGCGTTGTAACAGTCGCAGGACGAAGGGCTCACCCCTCAGTGCACCACTGGACAGAGGACACGTAGCTGGCAGCTGAGCTTTGGAGCTCAGACTGCACTTGCTTAGGAACTGGAGTTTTGAACTGCCCCCGCCCCTGCCGTGACCGTAAAGGAGGTCTCTGATGGCAGGAGAAACGCAGACCGTGCTATCAACGGGAAAAGGCAGGCCACAGAGAAACACACTCCTATTTTATAATTAAAAACTTCTGTAACCAGAAGTAAATATTCTAAAATATTAATAGTGGTATATTACCTCTGTATCATGAGAGCAGTAACTTTGAATTAATTTTTATACTTCTTTTCTTGAACTTTCAATGGTATGTGTTACATTTTAAATCAAAGAAATAAGCACCACTAAAAATTGCTAGAGAAAGGGAAAAAAGTTTGTCCACCCTTTAACTTTTATTTCTGTGCCCAAGTCTCTCTGCCTGTTAAAGAATTTTTAAACTTTAAAGCAGAACACAGATATTAGTTATTTTATTGTTCACTTCATGCTCTGATCTTAGTGGGTCTACTCCCCCATGCACGCTTTGTGACCCTTCTGGTCCTTTCATCCTGCTGAGAATATTATTTCTTGTCTTTGGATACATTTTAGAAATAGATATGAGAGCCACAGGTTATTTCAAAATAATTGAATTTATTATTGAGATTTCTGTATACTTACTTTTTTTCCTCGTCAAAAGTCGCTTATAAAGCTGGCTGCTACAGACTCAGTTTCTGAATGGTCTTCTAAAAATCTCTGTGCGCTTTTCCCTTTTAATAATTTGGTACCAAACCACAGTTCTCCGGAAGTTGTTTTGTTTCCTCCAACGTATTTTGGAATGTGCAAGCAGTCTGGATAATTAAAAACTTGTTGTATAACTTGAATCAACTAAAAAAAAGCTTCATAATGTTCACATATATATGCTCCTTGTCAAGTGCCTTTACCATGCACCCCCCACACCCAAGTCTGCTTGGTCACAAGGCTTGAAGGGTGTCAGCCTCCAGTGCTTCACCCCAAGGAGTGAGTGCCATCTGCAGCTGCGGCTGCCTGTCATCTGGTATCCTGTGGCCCTTATCGCCAAGTCTCCTGAGAAGTCCCTAGAACCAGCAGCAATCGTGTTCCTATCAGTGTCACTCACACCAGAGTTCAGCAGGTGACCGGCAAGAGCTTCAGAGAGCTGATGACAAGAGTGAAGGAGCACACCAGAGGGTGTTGACCTGCTCTCTCTCCTCACCTCTTGGAGCTCCTTGTCCAGGTTGGTGCCTGGGCTCCGGGTCACGCCAGCAATCGCCCTCAGCAAGCACCTGTGCGAGCCTGTATGGAACCCTGGCCTCTCATCATCTTGTCCCCTCCCTTTACTCTCAAGATATACAAAGTAAACATCTTTCTAACCCAATTTCCAGATCTGTTTGAAGGTGGTAGGTGTGCAGGCCCATGCAACACACACACACCTACATGCATACACATGCACACACATGCATACACATGTGTGCATGCACACAGACCTCACATATCCTGGCCTTACAAACGCCAAGTCATATGAACTTGGTTGGACTCTGGCTTCCTTTTCTTTGCCAAGATTCATATCATTGAGCAAGCGAGAAGAGTTGGGCCAAAACAAATCAAGTGATTCCACAAGCTCTTTGTGAGGTGCGGAGCTAGCACTTCTGATATTGTGTGATTAAGGCTGTAACAAACATCACACAGGGAATTAGCCTCCAGATTGTGACAGAAATAAATCTGCCTGGCTTTGAAAAGTTTTCCTTAAAAAGAAATATTTTGGTTCCAGTATCTGTGCAAGAGGGAGAGAGCTTGGTGTCCTTGACACAGGAAGTAGATAACACCTGTCAGAAGAATCCAAACCACCTGCTTGGGGCCCTGGGGACCCAGGCCTGCAGCTGGCCGTGGGCTCCGGCTCCTGCAGGCCGAGCCTAGGGCTGCGGACGAGCTGTAGAGCGGGCAAAATCCTTTGCAGCACGGAAGACCCCAGCTACATAAATCATCACAAGTGTGCAATTCCCCGGAGGGCTAAAGAAAGGCTGTACTCCCAAATTTCAGGATCTTGTACTGCCAAACAGTTTGGGATTTTACAGGCTTCAGGGTCTACACCGTGTCCTCACCCCAGAATAAAAGACAGTAGTAAATACAAGTCCTAGTACACCATGTCTGTTCTTCAGAGAGCAAAGCCACCAGAACCTTCTCCCTCAGACTCATGAATAAAAGATTAGCTAAAATGCCAAAAGTAGCAGCTTCAGTTGGGTCTCTCCACTCCGCTATCTGTCTGCTCTGTTATTCCTGGGAAAGCCCTTTCTGGCTTGAACAAATGTCAGTGCTTCACAGACTTTTGCCATAAGCATCCTTTTCTGTTATTTTTAAATGCTTAATAAATTCTGGAGTCTGAAAGAGTGAAGCGGGGCTGGCACTGGAATTGTACTTCTCACCAGCACTTTTACCATGAAAAACCTGAAATGCTCAGGATGGTTCACCTCTAAATCTTTTTTTTTTTTTTTTAGAACTTCTAAGATAAATTTTGAATTGGCTATTGGACAAGCTGGAGCTAGGAAGAAAAAGAGGAAGTTGAAAATGGAAGTTAATGAACTTAGAGTCCACAGGGCATGGACTGGCTCACTGGGGACAAGGATGAAAGAGCTTGTTCCTTAGGACGGCAATTTGTTTGTCTTCCTTCTTTCTGTGTGTACTAAGAAAACAGTTTCATTGTAACTGTGGCTACTGCAAAAGGATGCTGCAAACACGAAATCATCTTCTAAATACAAAAATGGCTGCATGAGAACACTGGCATACATCCTAAAAAAAGTAATCCATGCCTTTCCCATGGATTTCTTCCCATGCCTTTCTGCAAATTCTTTGTGTAAATGTGTGCCACATGTCAGGCTGTTTACAGAGAATGGGGTTTTGCTTTCTGAATCACACATGTGGTAGACACACCAACTCTGATGGAAAGAAAAATGGAGAAGCAGCTCGCCTAGCTGGTGCGTGTGCTCACGAACAGGGCCCACAGCCACCGAGTGCCACCAGTTCAGAGTGAGGCGTGGCTTGGAGAAGGGCGAACAGCACCTGACTTGCAGCTCTAGTGAGTCACAGTCCCTCCGAGGCAGGTTACCTGTGCCAACACATAAACGATCTTGCAGAGTCTGGGAGGGGAGTGGAGAGGAGTGTGGCATGTAAGGAACAGCCCGGTGTCTTCGCAAGCTTTCCTCTCGTCCCCTTAGCCTTTGACTCACGCACACTCCTGAGCACATGGGCACGTGAGCGCTCATTTCACTCACACCCAGATGTGGGCCCACAAGTGCCAGCAGGTCTCTCTGATACCAGGATGTCCATCGAAGCCCCCCTTCTCACTTCATCACAAAGGGTTTGTGGAAGGAGATTAGAGCTGGCCTGGAGGGAGCTCAGATGTGTCTGCACCTTGCTGGCCTCTTTGCAGGTCTCTGGAGGAGAGGTGGCCCCTTGCTCAGGCCGATCACGCCACCTTTGTCCAGTGTGTCCCTCCCACCCACACCTGTGCGGGCCTCTCTCCATCCATCATCTCCTTTCTCCGTTAATCTTCAACCTCTCCTTTGCCACCGAAGCCTCCCCTCCCTGTAGAACTGTTTATGAACAGTCATAACCTTGATGGCAACTTGCACGGACTGAGCACTTACTGTGCACCTGGCTCTCAAATAAGCACTTTGTATGCATTTTTCTCACTGAACTCTGAAGTCAATTCTACTTGACCGCTCATTTTAGAAACTTGGAAACTGAGGCTTAGGGCCATGTAACCTGCACAACCCACTGATGTTGCACAGGCTGCAAGCAGCCTGAGTTTTCAAGCCCAGGCTTGGAATTGCCCAGAAGCATCTCATATCTCAAAACCCAAACCCAGCTCCCGGCCTTGCTTCCTAATGGTTCAGGAGTCATGGGCAAGGGATGGGGTGGGAAGAAAAAGGGAAACCTGTGCATTTTTCTGCTTCTAGTGCATCTCATCCTGCATACCCATTTGAAGATATAAAATGACATCTGAGAAATCGTAAAAATAAACTTTCATGTATCCCCAGTGCTATAATAAACTGCCACAAATGCAAGTAACTGAAATTTTAAAATTACATAAAAATTGGAAGTTTGATTTTCAGAATCTTAACTTTTTTAAAAAACTTCTTTCCAATTTACATGACACACTTGTGAGCGTCTTTCACAGGGGTCATAAAAACAAAGCCTGTGTTTTTAAATAGATTAAATTTGTCTGGAATAAACGATGGGGAGAGCCCACCTGACCACAGCTGCATCCCGAGGAGCGAGCCCACCTCCTCCAGGGCCCGGAACCCCTCCCCGTGTGGCAGAGGGCAAAGCGTGGCCCTGGACAGCCACTTGTGCCAATGACAGCCGGCCGCAGGCCGAAGTGTCGCGATCAGATGCGCACTTCCAGGAGGCCGGCACAGCCGGACGCGGGGCGGAGAGGCAGGGAGGACTCGGGAGGCAGCGCCTAACCCGGACCCAGGACAGTTCTCTCACCCCTGATTCTCCAAGACAGAAATGGAAAATGAAAGATCTTGAAAAACGCCAAAGCGAGGTGACATACTACCCTGAGAGAAATCACATGTGAGATCAACAGGAGGAGTCAAAGCTGTTCTCTGCAGGCTCAGGTCTGTTTCTTGCTGGCTTCGCTTCCTCGAGTGCAGGACAGAGAGGCTCTCAGACAGGTAGGGGACGAACGTGCGCTCTCTCGCTACCTGTTGCCCCCTAACTTCCCCTTTCTGTACCAGTCGAAGGGACAGCCGCTAAGCCCCTGCGTGTCCATCTGTGAGGAAGCAGGCACCGACCTCCATCAGGGCACAAGCCCCCGAGTCGGTCCACAGAAACGTGCCCAAGTGGCCCTGCCTGCCCGGCCCCTCCCCGGGGGCGCTGCCGTCCCCGAAGTCTGCGGCGGGCACGTGGAGACCCCACACGTCCTGCCAGGGTGCGTGCGTCTGCACCGGGCCCCTCGCGGGCGCTGGCAGAGCAAGCAAGGCCCATCCTTGTCCCCGCGAAGCCCGGCCCACACCTGGAAAGCAAAGAAGGCCCCAGACTGCGTTCCACACCCAGGGTCTACCGGCCCCAGCTGCGCCTCCGCGACTGCGAACTAGCCTTGGGTGACAGTGCCCTGGCGATGGCGATGCCCGCCGTGGAGGGAGGAAACAACCTGCCCAACCCGAAAGCAAAAGGCCCGTCATCCATGTCGTGGACCGCTAACCACCTGTTCTGCGCTTCTTTTTGAGTCTTTCAATCTGTAAAATAGAATTAATGATAAAGATTAAATGAATAACATATGTGGAAGCAATCTATAAAATGAAAATTGTATTTTTGCAAACATTGTGATTATAACCATAAATTGTGTAACAATGCAAAAATATTCTGTTTTGAATAAAAAGCAAGGGGGAATTGTGTTTAAAACAGACAGCAACCATCCCTTCACCCCACGCTTCAAATCTCCTCTCCCTGGGACTTCACCCAATGCCCTTCACCAAAATCAAGGTTTGTTGATTGAATTTCTGATGCTAAACATTGCTCATCTTAACTCTAAAAGCCATTGTCCATGGAAATCATATAGAATTGTTATTTTTCTTTCTTATCTAAGTCGGTTTCTGTCTCTAAGTTTGCATTACTACAGATTCAAGAGGAAATAGTAGCTTTTAAATTTTGTTCATTCTGAGAAACACATTTTATTCTTTACCGAAATCTTAACTCCATCATGGTGCATTTTCTCTATTTCCACTTTTTACTGCCCATCGGGAAATGTTCCTAAAACCCTGCAGGGGGAAGTGTACTGGCCCTGCAGTGGGGATTTGCATTCCAGCCGGACTCTGCTGTTCACCCACTGCGTGACCTGGGCACATGGGAGTGTTCCCGGGCCTTTCTTTCTTATCTGCACATGAGGAGGAACAGACGATCCTTTAGGCTTTATTCCAGTTCTAAATATCTGTGACTACCCAGAGCCACATGAGACGCTATCAGGATTCTGCAGAGCTAACTGCTCTGTCTCCACACACTTCTGCCTTGTAGGATTAAGAACAGAACCACTCAGAGTTGCAGAGCTGGACATTCCCGGTGCCCAGCAGGACGGTGAAGGATCCCAGAGCAGTAAGAAATCCAGCTGACATTTCCCAGGGAGATAAGCCAGAGGGCGGGTGCCTGGAGCCTTCCAAGTGCAGGACATGCAGACACATTTTCACAACACTCTAGAATGTTCCCAATCACTCAAAAGATAAAAACATGAAGATCTTGAAAAGTCTGAATTCCTACTTAACGTTATCAAGATGAATCACTTAAATACAAAGGGGTAGTTTAGCAACTTTGGAAAGGATGTTGCTGTTTCTTAAACCCCAGTAGTTTCCAAGATTTTCTCTTAGGTTGCTGTCTGCAGAGAAGTTGCAGCAATTCTCTTTTCAAAATGTACTTTTCGTGGCAATTAGTCTGTCATTAAACAGCCCCCTGGCCATAGTTGCTGGGCTTCCATTCAAATGAAAAGCACTGTATTAAGGCAATAGGTATCTAATTATTGAAGTTTTAAAATGAAAACAGTTCTTCATTTCCCTGTAATTCACCATTCCCTCTACTACTTACAGCCCAAGGCGATGTTAACCACTGGTCAAGTATCACGGGCGAGGAAGAACTGACCTTTCCTAGAGTAGTATGCTGTAAACAAGACAGCCAGGGTTTTATGTCCCTGTAGTCTATATCATAGTGTATAGTGTGTATGTGTGCATATATTATATACATATATATATGCTTCATTACAAAGGCCGAGACCACTGTCACTTTCGAGATATTAACCCAGCATTTTAAGGCAGTGGTCCATATGACAGAAATATTTCTCTGGGCTTGAATTTTGCAGAAAGAATCATTGTAGGAAGTTTTAAAAGTATATTCCTAACAGTCTGGCTGTGGACCCACGGTGCTCGTGAACTGGCAATGGACATGGTGGTGAGACGCAGCCTGGAAAGGGGGCTTGAGCCAAAGTGCAGCAGAGGTGCCTGATTCTTGAAGATGTACATCTTGAACCACAAAATTCCTGTGTCCTCGGAGACCCTAGAAACTGCCGGGAAGAAGTATCTGAATGTTATCCCACGGTCACCATCACCGTGGCCACCTTTGCAGTTGAGTGTTTACTGAACACTTGGACCTAATCCCACACTGAGTGCTGTGCATGTACGAGTTCATTTAGCCTCTGTGAAAACCCCATGAGTTGGCTGCTTGGTTACTCCCCGTGTGAAGATGAGGGAACTGAGTCTCTTAGCTGAGAAAACCACCCAGGCTCCCTCAGCTGGGAATGAGTGGAGTCAGGTGCAAACCTGAGCAGTCTGGTTTCAGAACCTGGGATTTTAACTGCTCTGCTCTCTACCTGCTACCCTGTCTGTGCCTGGTGTGTGTTGTCAATTCGAGGAAACACAGGTTTCAGGGACTCAGGGGACATGTGGACTCAGAGGAGAAATGCCTTCATGTTCACCTTGATGAGATTCCAGGAATCTATAAACACAGGTGCTGGAACCCAGCTCCAAGCAGCACACACCACAAGGGAGACACATTGGGGTCAAAGATGGCTCCAAGGCGCCACTGGTCCTCATAGTTAGTGGCATCAGTGAAGAGAGCGGACCAACTCCACCAACAGCTTGAATAGACTCCTGGCACGTATCAGCCACACTTGGACTTTATGTCCATCCCTGAACTCAATATCGTGAAACGGTAGATACACCGTGGTGATGGGGAGCTCCAAGGTGTGATCGCCCCAAGTTGAAGGTGCCCCAAAGGGACTGAGGTGGGAGAAGGTGGGCTTCCCATAGGAAACTTGGCTGATTTTACCCCAAGGTGGCACTGAAAGGATGTGCAAGGAAAAAGCTGGTATTCATTACAGTGGAGTCAAGAGCAGTAAGGCCAGCCTTGTAGAGCTATGATCCTCACCCCCCAGCAGGGGCCTGGTACGAGTCTGTGGCCTGAAACCAGGGCTGCCCATCATCGCCTGAGCTCCGTCTGTCCCCATCCACCACCCCCGCCCCCCGCGGACCTCTTTTTCCCCAGTCCATGGAAAAATTGTCTTTCATAAAACCGGTCCCTGGTGCCAGAAAGGTTGGGGACCACTGTTCGAGGGGATGTCCAAGAATGCCTGGGAATTTGGGGCTTTTAATAAAAAAAAAAAACCCTGCTCTTTATTTTTAAATGCTGTTCATGTGTTTGGACCTTTACCTTGTCAAGAATCCCAAAGTATATCACATAATTTTTAAATGATGGCAACAGAGCTTTACACAATAATGCAATTGAGATTATCTTAAAGAGTTATCAGCCCACACAAATGATTACTGCCCTAACTGGAAGTATTTTAGAATCAGAAAAACACACCAATGAATGCTCTGTATACACAGTAGAGTCTCAATAAATGCTAGTTTCTGATTTATATACTGAATAAACAAGATCTGCCTCTTAGTCCGTTCATTGGAGTAAATTCTTGCTAATTTTCATGAGTCAGTGAGTATATGTTTACAAGTTAGACATAATATTATTATAAAACTCAATGGCACTGGCATTTAAATGTTATGGGCTTCAAAATGATAGTATGCTGTCCCATTTTCATATAAGACTCGGAACTCTATTCTATAATGCAGTTCTGCAACACACATTGCAGGCCTATTTTGTGTACATGGCAGGTGTTTGGGATAAAGAAAATAAGCAATATCCCTGTTCCTATGGCAGGGAAGACAAATATGTTAACATGTCTTCTGTTACAAGTGCTGTGACAAAGGCAAACATGTATACCCCAGAAGCTCAAATGGGGGTTTACTTAACTCAATTTTAAGAAATGAGGTGAGGCCAGGCGCGGTGGCTCACGCCTGTAATCCTAGCACTCTGGGAGGCCGAGGCGGGCGGATCGCTCAAGGTCAGGAGTTCGCAACCAGTCTGAGCAAGAGCGAGACCCGTCTCTACCAAAAATAGAAAGAAATTAATTGGCCAACTAAAAATATATAGAAAAAATTAGCCGGGCATGGTGGCGCATGCCTGTAGTCCCAGCTGCTCTGGAGGCTGAGGCAGAAGGATTGCTTGAGCCCAGGAGTCTGAGGTTGCTGTGAGCTAGGCTGACGCCA
>CAUYRT010063529.1:0-34968 GCA_963574885.1 Lepilemur ruficaudatus | reverse complement strand
TGTATTTGGGGATGGGTATTAGGGGTCTCAATGGGGGGTGGGAAATCCTCTAAAACTGATTTATGTGAATAGCTGTACAACTTGGTAAATTTACTAATAACCATTTAATTGTACACTTAAAATGGAGTAAAGACATGATATGTAACTTACACTTCAATAAAGAAAAAAAAGAAATCAGTGTTATAATTGATTACACCAAAATATTTCCATTTTCATACAAAGATCTTAAATATTAGGGCTCAGTTGCTGAGTCTCTCTTTTATTTCTATTTAGAACATCACCCCTCCCCCATACACTGGGAACACAACCAGCCTTGCCACAGCAGAATGCAGGGAATAGAATGTGGATGAGGAATCCAGAAACTCAGATCTTTTGGCTGAGTCTTCCACTAGTTCCAGAATTCTAGGGCCTTCTGCAAAGTACAGGATTTTTCTAAACTGCAAATAGTTGGAAAGATTTTTAGATTGTGTTCTTAGAACTCCTGGTATTTCCTTTTCCAGACACGTTGAAGAGGTGTTTCCATATCTACACAAACACACACACACACACACACACACACACACACGCACTAAAGATGTGGTACTTCTTTATGCCTTGAGGGAGAGGTATCTGAAGTCCTGTGGGTCTCCAAATGTATGAATGGTACAATGATTACGCAAAGCAATGATTATTTCCCCTCTGACTTTTTCAGCAGAAAAGGCAACTTGATGCCAAAATTTTCAATTGACTTTATGACTTCATGTTTGCTGATACAGCTTAATAACAGTATCTGCGTATGTTCTTTGTTTACTCAGATAACCTGAACCTAACCAGCCTTGAAACCCTGTTGAAAGGTAAAGAAGATATTCAAGATATATCTGCAACTAATTCAAAACAGTCTTCTCAGACATTCTAAAAGGATAGAATTCTTGGTTATTCTCCCCAAAATACACAGTGAAAATGTGGAAGTTTTAGGGCTAGCAAGATAGAAAGATGATTTCTGGAGAAGGCCCTTGCCCACTCTTAAGAAATGCCCTTATGTGTCCTCTGAAAAAGTCACTGACTTATTGGAATCACCTGCATTCAGTTGTTAGAATGATCAACTTCTGCCCCACTGATGGAATCCAAAAGAAGGCAGTAAAACTTGGTAAGGCACCAGGCAGGCCACTTTCTGGTCTGGAATATTCCATCCTTAGCATTGTTTTGTGAGGTTTGCAGAGATGTAACCCTAGAGGGTGAGCACAGGCAGAAGAGAGGACAGCCCACAACTCTGTGAGGAGAGCCTATCCACCTGCCCACCTCTTCCATGTTCTCTGGCTTGCGGGCCACACTCGGGAGGCTAGGTGTCACGGAGACCACCAGAGAGTTGCGAGCTGGGCTGCCACAGAGCCCACCCTAGGTGCACTGACCACTCCCGAGACACACACACACACACACACACACACACACACACACGCCTTCTTTCCCCCTTCTGAGATGCTTTCTCAGCTGGGGAAAGTATAGTCATGCTGCTGGCATCAGAGCGGAATTCTATGCTGTCTCACGCCTGCCATATCACTCCCACCTCTGCTTTGGCTCAAGAAGTTCTACCTTCCTAATTGACTCAGCTCTTGGGTTCCTTTCCCTTCCTTCCATCTCCACAGCACCTACCAAGCACACTGACATACACTGTCGATAATATGTTTTTGGAGGTCTTTGCTATAAGTTGAAGCAAGAAGCACTTAGGGAGGCATAAGGTCTGACTGGGAAACCCCTGGGAAAATTACATCAACTTGCTTAGCTTAACTTCCTGGCGCATTAGCCATGTGAGCGAAAGAGACAGATCTTGTTTCCGAAGGATGGACTTTAGTGCCGGTTCATAGCAGATGCTCAGGACGTCTTAACAACACCCCCACTCCCTTCTCCATGTGCCTGTTCCTTGTCTTTCCAGCTATAATGTGAGCTGCTCAAATGAAGTGACCACATCTCTTATCAGGCACTTCTAAGGAGTATAATGTGGTTCGAAGTTGAAGATAACTGAGTTCAAATCCCAGCTCCCACTATTTACCATTCCCCTCCCTGCCTGTGAAAGTTTGAACAAGTTGTTTAGTCTCTTGAAGTCTCGACTTCCTCATCCACTGGGGCTGAAATAATAATCACCGCACATGCTGATGTGAGAACCAATGACATGAGTGTCTAGCACAGGCCAGGCACTCGGTAGGCGATCCATAAAAGGATCGTCTTTTTCCCAGTAAATGTTCTTTCATCTGGATACACTGTATCTAAATAATGCTTCTGACAGGCCCCCAATACCAAGAGGGATGGGATTCATTCTTCCAGTTTTGGGTCAGAAATTCTCCCAAAATATAATTATCATGTCTTCTTACGTCTTGAACACTGTAGGTCTCTGACCCAGAGGAGAACAACTTGGAGAGACATAAAGCAATCCCAACCAAATTACTGAAGTAAGCTATTGAGTCAAAAGACAGTTATTTTCAGGATTTACCTTTAATTCCAATGTCTCTTTCTTTCCAAACTCATCCTCCTTACAGGATACAGCAAGGAAGGCAATCTTAACAAAAAGATCATTCATTTATTCACTGTTCTAGGTGTTGAAAGGGATACAGAGACAAATTTACAAAAGCAAAAAAATAAAATAAATAAAATATTGGCTGGATTACAAAATCTCATAAAGAAAAATTTGAGTAAGATCTTACTCCCAAACCAAATTTTCCTGCAGAAGCCAGAACAATGAAACTTTGAATGATAATCAGATTTTGGTTTTGCAGTCCATTTAGGCATTTCTTAAAGGAATTAGTTTGTAGGGGTTTTTTTCTACTTTGTCTTATAAAGGACAATGAACTTTATGTATGACTTTCCGTCACAATTTGCAGGATGTAGTTCACAGGAGTTAATGACTTTTTTCTCTTCAATTTCACCTCACAAGATAAAGCAGAGCTGCACTAGAGTTTTCCTACGGCAAGGCAACTGGTCAATACCTTGCTACTTGCTCTGTCAATGCTATCAAAATATTGTTTAATAATTTAGCAACAACCATGTAATTTTCTTCCCTAGCAAGAGCAAATTAGGCACTTACTAAATAATTGACAAAAATACTTAATTCTAGGGATGTCTTGAGAATGTGCTATTATTCAAAAAAAAGAATTTAAGATAAAATTTTTCTTCAACTATTCAACATGTACTTTTATTTTCACACTATTTTCATGCCTGGTCATACCTTGAAAGTTACATCAGAGTTTTTCCCCTGCAATCCTGATTTCCTTCCTGCAAAGTGGTATACAAGTATCCGTACAGGGTAGGTATGTGCCATCCTTGGTCAAGATCACTTGGAAAGGTGCGCTGGGACTCAAGTGGGTCAAAGACTCTCTTCTTTAGGCCTGTACCAACCAGGGACACAAATGGGAGCACCAGGGATTTTGGCACTTAGGGTTTTAATGTCAAATAAAGAGATGTTCTCATCAAGGACACTCAGACTCGGAACTCTTTGCTCTGGCCATCTGCCAGAGCAGGTGCTCACTCATCATCAGTCTCTTGGGCTGAGCTCTAGCTGTTCAGTCAGGCCGTCTCTTAATTATCCCATTTGCAGGCCTTTAGGCAATTTATTTAGTACTTAACTATGAAAATGTCCTAGGTAGACTTACAATTCAAAAGCCAGCATATTAAGCTATGATTTTACAAGTTTGAAGAGAGGGAAAGAGTGGTATCAGGTCTTCTGTCCCTATTTCAACAAACAGACATTGTCTCGAATGTTCTCACTGTACTCTCCCCAAAGGGCAAGTCCAGTAATGGTACTTTATTCAAATAAGAGCCAACAACCAATATCTCTCTCTCTCTCTCTCTCTCTCTCTCTCTCTCTCAGGAAATCATCAGCCCACCTCTCCAATACCATCTTCTTCCTAACTGAACACTGCAGCCTCCCTAGTAGCCAACATTTCTTCAGTGCCCATCATGTGCTGAATACTCTCTGGCCTCATTGGCAGCAGAATGAGAGATTGTTCCAGAATCCTCAAACCCTGCTCCAGGTATAGAGACCCAAAAGTCACTCTGTGTTATTCTAGGGACTACCCTTGTGGATAGCGATACACATAACCAGAATTTCATCAGAGGATGGTGCTCTAACAATGCCTGTCTCGTGGGCTGTGAAATCCAGGCTACCTTTTATATAGAATGTCATGATCATATACATGCATTATAGCAATCAAAATAATTAAAGAGCATTTTAACCTTTTCTTGAATCTCTCAAGGAACATTATCACACTCAATAGCACTTCTTTAAAAACACTTTTCTTTTCCTCTCTCATTTTCACACGCCTTGTGATCCTTCAGAAAAACTCCCTCTAAACCTCCTCCTCCCAACTCTATACCCCAGGTATTCTTGGCACCTGCCCTGGCCACACAGCTTTGGCTTTTGTTCTCCTCCCCTTTGCTTCCCACCACTCTAATCCAGTCTCTTTCTTCTCTATCAGAAAAGCCCATGAATCTGGTTGATTAAAAAAAAAGCACAGGGTAATAAATGCAAAGTTCATGTCCTAGTGAAGAAAAAGAGACAATAAATAAACAAGCAGTGAACCAAAATTATCAGGTAGAGTGTTTTCTGATAGACACAGTGCCACAAAGAAAACAGAATCTGGTGACGTGAAAAGGAGAATTGGTTGAGGAGAACAGGGTTGCTGAAGATTAAACGTCAAGAAAGACATTTCTGAGGACACAGCTTTAAAGCTGACATCTAGGATGGGTGCAGTGGCTCACACCTGTAATCCTAGCGCTTTGAGAGGCTGAGGCCGGAGGACGGCTTGAGGCTAGGAGTTTGAGACCAATATGAGCAACATATTGAGACCGCATCTCTAGAAAAATTTTTAAAAATTAGCCTGGCTTTATGGTTAGCACCTGTAGTTCCAGCTATTTGGGAGACTGGGACAGGAAGACTGCTTGAGCCCAGGAGTTCGAGGTTACAGTGAGCTATGACGATGCCACTGCACTCCAGCCTGGGGGACAGAGAGAGACCCTGTCTCAAAATAATAATAATAAAGCTGACATCTACATGACAAGAGAAAGCTACTCTTGCAAACATCTGGGAGAAAAGTTCCCTAGGAAGAGGAACAGCTAGTGCAATGTCTCTAATGTGGAAATAAGCTTAGCATGATGATAGTTACATAGCAGAGGAGAGATGTCTGGAACTAATTCGTAGAACTGCCTTCATCTTTTACCTCCTCCATCGATCCCCTGAAGCCTGAGCACAACTAAGGTGGAGCCCCCAAAGTATAGGCTACAGTAGACCTTATTTCTCTTTACCAATGTTCTCTGCCCCACCCTGCGGGGGGACTAAAGTACCCATCCCATTGAACTCAGGTGCAGTCATGTAACTTGTTTGGCGCAGTGATGTGTGATGTGTGTCACTTCCGTGTCTCTTTGTGCTTCATCAAGTCCTTTCTCTTTCTCCTCTGCCAGGTCACCAGCAGTGTTCCAGAAAATGACTGCTCTATTAGCCCAGGTCCTGATGTGAAGAAGGCAATGATGTGGAACAAAGCCCTTAGCCAACCCACTACAGAAGTGATGTGAGCAAGAAATAAACCTTCGCTGTTTTATCCAATGTGTTTGGGGGTTATTTGTTATTGTGGCATAACTTTGCCCAGCCTAATGACACAGAGTCCTTGAGTGATACCCTACAATGACTCCAATTCTAAAGAAAAGCAGTTACCCAGCTGGTCCCCTAACTCTCCCCCATCCCCAGCCACAACTACCGGATAGAGGAAATACCACAGTGGCTCAGCAAGGAGTCCCCACCCCCACCCCCTCTACTGGCCTGACAGTTCCCCTCTGTCTGAGAGGTGCTCCCCAGGACACTACTGCTCCCCACCAGGCCCTGCATATCACCTGCTGTTCAGGATTCTGAGACACAGGTGGGAAGGATACAGTGCCTTTCTCTCTCTTTTTGTGTTAAACTCTATTAGAAGAACATGAAAACGGTGCTGCTTGTGTCTTTCAGAAATTTTAATCTGATCAGCTCTTTTAGTCATTACTTTCCACCCTTCTTGTCCCTCCCTGGGATGGGGCCGAGAGGCAGAGCCAAGAGCTAAGCAGCAGGCCCTACTCGGATTGCTCTCCCATCCCAAGTGTGTCTGTGCCCAGCCTGTTGAGCCTGACCATCTCTCCTTTGGGATACATTTTTCTCCAAGAGGCTCTTTAGTCCCTCCTACAAATAGCATTCTAGCACGCTGCTCTGCAAGAAGGGAACTCCTCTTGGTGAAGCAAACTTGGGCCTAAGTGAGAGGCACCTCACAGATCCTCACTGTAGGGAGCGTCCTTAACCAAAGACCCCAGCTGCTGTGCTCTGGAAGCCTTCATGATTTCAAGGCCGTGCTTCCTACGGGCTTGAACAACTCAGGGCAGCAGGAGTACCTGAGCAGGCCTATTCCTGGGAGATTCGGCGTTCTGCTAGCAAACAGCTTTGGCTTGAGGCCACCCAAGCAGCTGTGCTGAACTTTCCTTGGAGTGCATGGCAGTCTGGGACATTTCCATTCAACTTTTTCCTTTCCTTCTCTTCTTCACACAGGATCACCCTTGCCTTGTGGTCTGATGGTTCTCCCAGCTTTGTCCAGCGCCTTCCCTGTCTTCTCTCACACAGGTGTTCCCTCCAATAAGTCATTACACTTTTAGTCCTATCTTAGCATCTGCTTCTCAAAAGAGTTTAGACTAACATGCCCTGCTAATCCACTAAATATTTAGCCACAAAAGTGGAACAGCTGTCAGTTGGGAGAAGTATCACATGGTGAATTTTAAACTCCCCAACTAATGGAAAAGTAAACCAGCAATCGGTACTCTGGAAAAGCAGATCCTGTAAATAAGATTCATTGCAACTGAACGCAGACCTTTAGTAATAGAAGAAGTGCAGATTAAAACCATAGCAAGATGCCCTCTGAAATTGGCAAAGATTAAAAAAGAAGTCTGATGCAGGCTTTGCAGTTTCAGGGAAATAGTACCCTCACACATTGCTACTAGAAGCATAAATTAATACAACTTTTCTAGAAGGCAATTTATCAATGCCCCTCAATCCTTTCTAAAGATGTACAATTTAAATTGCAGAAATTATCTTAGGAAAATCACTCAGGGCATATGCAAAACTTAATCATAAGACTGTGTAGCTTAAAATGTAGCCACGTATATGTCACTTGTGAACTATCTATTCACGTCCTTTGACCTTTTTTCTTGCTCCCTTTCCAATTGTAGCATTCTATAATATTCCCTCTGCCAACACCCCTTATCAAACTTGTTTTCAAGTTCTTCCTTTGAGATAGCGCCTGCCACTTAGCCACAGGGGCTTAGCTGGTGCCTTTAAATGAAGGAAGCAGAATGGATGGGGACAGGGACAAAATAGACCCATCAAAAGGGCACAACATCTGTGCAGCCCTGGTTGACTGTGGCCACACAGGAATGTGACTCAGGGTAACCAAAATCCAGATGTGGAAATTTTAAATGAAATTAAAGATTTTTAGATGCTGGAAACTAACTTTTTTTGAAGAGTGTTAAATTGTACCCCCAAATAAAACACAATTGTAGGCCATCAATTTAAACCTGAAGTCCAATACTGTCATTTTTATAAATGCTCTAATAGGATGTGGTAACAATGCAAACAGACGTCTTGGATCTTGTGTTGCAAGGAGCAGAACTGACTAATGGCCCCAGCTTTTGCCCTTCTGGATCCTTCTCCAAGCTAACAGGGGGCCACACTTCCCCCAGACTGCTCGCAGCCAATGACTGTGCACAGAGAACAATGAAGACTCACTCTTTGTACACAGAGCTCCCTTCACAGATGACTTTGACCCAAGGACTCCCCACCAGGCTGAACTGAACTTCCGCAGAACTGTGCCACAGTCTGAGACACTTCCTACCCAATCACCCTTCCTCCCTCTTTCAGAAGCATCAGACCAGTCGTTCTCTGAAGGTTCTCCCACCTTCTCCTGCTGCTTCCCTCTGCCCCTACAGTCATTTCCTACAGTCAGTCGTTGCACGTCTAACTCCATCTTGGCATCTGCCTCTCAGAGGACCAACTAACCCATCAAGCAAGAGGTAAAATCACTTGTCTAAGGTCACAAGACTAATTGTTGACTGCACAAAATTAAAAGCCTTACTTGCCAGAATTCCTGTTTTAGTCAAGAGTAGCTAATGTTTCATTCTAACCAACTGGAAGAATAGAAGTGCTGTTAACAGAAGTAAGAGAATCAGGAAAAGAAGTAGGTTGAAATAGTAAGAAAAGGTCATGAATTCCAAGAGGTGATATAATGATAATTTTGGTTTTTATGTGTCACAATGGTCTAGACATAAGTAAAAGTAATGAGGCAGTGCTGATTGACTCCAAACAATGTCCTTTGCAACTGAAAACAGGCATTTATATAAAGAATTCAATATCATTTCTATAAGCCAAAAAGGGGAACTATCTTTTATCTTTCTGGCTTTGGCTTAAGGAAGACCAATAGGTACAGAAACTGTATTTGACAAAATCTAACATCCATTCCTGATTCGTAAAAAAATAAAGCTCAACAAACTAGGAAAAGATAGAAACTTCCTCACTCAAATAAAAAACATCTATGAAAAACCTACAGCCAACACCATACTTAATGATAAAAGACCGAATGCCTTCCCCACTAAGGTTAGAAATAGGACAAGAATACCTACTCTCTCTTTTTTTATATTTCAGAATATTAAGGGGTCACAAACATTTTGGTTACATAAATTGAAGTATATCTACTCTCACTATTTCTAATCAATATTGTACTGGAGGTTTCAGCCAGTGCAATAAGACAAAGAAAAAAGTATGGCATATAGTTTGGAAAAGAATATGGAAAACTTCTTTTACTTACAGAAAACATGTTTATATATATAGAATATCCTATAGACTCTGCCAAAAAAAAAAAAAAAAAACTAATAGGATTAATACATGAGGTTAGCAAGGTGGCAGGATACCAGATCAATATACAAATCATATACAAATCAATTATATTTCTATGTACTAGCCATGAACAGTCAGAAATTAAAATTCAAAAAATAATGACATCTATAATAACATCAAAATATATGAAACTTAGGTGTAAATCTGAAGAAAGCTGTGAAAGAGAGGTACACTGAAAACTATAAAACATTACTAAGAGAAATTAAAGAAGACCTAAATCAGTGGAGAGATATAATATGTTCATTATTTGAAAACTAAATATGGTTGACACGTCAATTCTCCCAGCTAGATATATAGATTGTATGCAATTCCAATAAAAATCTCACCAGAACTTTTTTTAGAAATTGGTAAACTGATTCTGACATTCATATGAAAGTGCAAAGAATCTAGAATAGCCAAAATAACTTGGAAAGAGATGACCAATTTGGAGGACTAATCACGAGCTGACTTTAAGATTTATTATAAAGCTATTGTAATCAAGACAATGTAGCATTGGCATTAAGACCAATAAATAGATCAGTGGGACAGAAGAGAGAATCCAGAAATAGACTTTCACATGTATAAACAATTGCTTTTTTTACAAAAATGCAAAGATAATTTGGTGGAGAAACAATATCCTGTCAACAAATAGTTCTGAAACAATCTGATGTACATATGCAAAAAAAAAAATGAACCTATCTCACATTATGTAAAAAATTAATTCAAAATAAATAATAGACTTAAAAGTAAAACATAATAGTATAAAGCTTCTAGAAGGAAACATAGGAGAAAACCTTTGCAACTTTGGGTTAGACAAAAATTTTTTAATTGTAACACAAAAGCACAATTTATAAAAGAACAAAGTGCTAAAGTAAATTTTGTCAAAATTTAAAACTCTACTCTTTGAAATACATTGTGTAGAGAATGAAAAACCAAGTCACAAACTGACATAAAATATACATAAATCATATATCTGATAAAAGACTTACATCCAAAAAATATGCCAACAGATAATTATAATACTTTAACTCCTAATAGGTATTGAGATTTTTTAGGGACAGACACTGTGCTAAATGTTTTACGTGTTCTTGGTATTTAATCCTCACAACTCTGTGAGTTAGGAAATACTGCCATCCATTACAAAAGGGAAAATTAAGTCTTAGAAAAGTTGGCATGATGCTTGAAATGTAGTTGGGGAGGGGAATTAGGGTTCTCAATAGGGGGAAGGAAATCCTCTAAAACTGATTTATGTGAATAGCTGTACAACTTGGTAAATTTACTAATAATCATTTAATTGTACACTTAAAAAAAAAGAGAAAAGTTGGCATGGATTATTTCATTTAGTCCTTCACAATAACTCAGGATAGGCCAGGTTTTGCAATAGCTGACACCCACAAAACTCACTAACAAAACAAAAAACAAACAGACAAACAAACAAAAAGTTTGTTTCCCATTCAAGCAGAGTTGGCAGTGGATTTAAGTGACTCTTCATGGCCACAGTCCTCCACACAGGGACTGAGAGATCCATCTGGAACATGAAGCCTCAGAAGACATGGCAAATAGGAGAGAGAGCTGGAGGTTTTCACACTAGCAATTCAATGCTTTGGCTGGGAAATTACACATGTCACTTCCCCCCACAATGCACTGGTCAGAATTAGTCACATGGACCCACCTAACTGCAAGGAGGGAAATATCATTTGTCTGTGTGCCCTGAAAAAAAGGAGCTGAAAGTGGTGAACATTAGACATTACCCCAACAGGTAATTTTAAGTTGTATTTTATGTCATAGTTTAGAAAAATTGATAGAAATTGCTTTCTTCCCCAACTAAAATGGTCTTCCAGATACATACAATGGTCTTTATAACTTCTTTCTGACACTCTTATTCATCATCTTAAAGTAGCATTTGCCAGCAAAGATCCACGTTTCCAGGGTTTGGAATATTCTACTCATCTTCTTAATTGACAGAGCCTGAAGATAATTGGTAAAAAATTTAAGTCATGTTGAACTTCAAAAGGAAAAGAGAGACTAATGACTGTCACTGTTAATGTATTTGGTGCTTATAAAAATGTAAATGAGCCCACACTCCTATCATCACCAGAATCACTACTGGCAACGAGAAGTAATCCACAAGGTTACAGATAGAGTCACCCATTGAACAGCTATAGGTCTTTCTGGTATAAAAATCAACTAAGAGCTAAAGGCATTTTCATGGTCGAATAAGTGAAGTAAATAGTCAATTAAAGTAATGAGTCTTCTATTCTGCAGAATTTTGTCTAAAACCATTAGGTAGCCAATATGCATTATGAATTTCAAAATGGGAACATTATATAGAGTGTTTGTCAAGCTTGCTTGATCTTGGAAAAGTCTTAACATCTTGAGAAACCCTAATGTTGGGCACAACACAGTTCAGGAAACCTTGCCCTGGAAAAACTAAAATGAGATGTTAATTCTCCTACACAGTCTTTCCCTCAAACCTACTGAAACACCATTATGGGCTAAGAGCTGAAGCCCCCAGCTGGTTTCATGAACTCACAGCTCCCTCCCTGCTGCAGGATCTTTTTCCTGAATCCCAACCAACCATTCCTCTCCTGTCAGTTCCCAGCTGACAGCCAGGCTGGATCTACCTAGGAATTACTGAGTTGGCTTGTTCCACTCCCCGTCGTCAAATACTCGCTCAGAAGGAGCTCAGAAGTATTGTAGAGAGTGCTTCCCTCTGGGCTGAGCCACAGCCCAGCCAAGACTCCTCATAGGGAAGCTTTTAAAGTGATTCTTGGATAAATGTTTAACACCAGGCTAACGGTTAAAAATAGAGTGTGTCCATGGATATATGGACCATTTATGAGACTTATTAACAAATACACCCCAAACCTCAGATCTATACTCCAAAGCCAACTCACAACTCAGATATCCTATCAAGCTGCTTAGCCAGCTGATTGCATATTTCCAGTGGCAACAGACTGATAAGCCTAGAGCAGTGCTGACGAGAGACATTATCAGAGAAGTTACTCCCACAGAGACTACGTCTCCAGCCATAAGATGAGTTAGACTTATCAGAACCCGAAACTTCTCAGTAGTTTACAATCTCTACTCACCACCACCTATAGCCCTAACACTACTTGCCTTTAAATCACCACTGTTAAACAAATGAATTTGTTAGGACACAACCTTTTTAAATTTGAACATAAACTTTCTAGACAAATTTTGCTATCAAAGAGCATGATTAAGGGCCCATAATTGCTCCAGAGTGGAAATGAAATTCAGATTTCTTAAGCCACAAATATCAGGCTAAGTCTTTCATCCTGTATACTCATACCAACATTCACAATGAAAAGCAGAAATACATTATTTGGGTTATAATCTTGTCTAAAGTGGCTACACATCTAAAGTTAGGCAGTGTGGACCAGTGTCCCCATGATTAAACTAACAACCTTCTGTACCTCCATTTTCTAATCTACAAAACAGAAAGCATCCAGTTGCAAAAGAATATATTAATATACAGTGTAATTGCCCATTACTATAACATAAATGTATAATGGGAGGAAGCTAAAAGAATGTGTATCAAATTATATGTGAAATATAATTATATACATATCTTTTGTGTTAGTATTTTCAAGGGGATGTTCTAGAAGAATGTGCAACAATGGTTATCTCTACAGTTGGATTAAAGATACTTTTACTTTCTTTTCATATATTTGTTGGCCATTGTTCTGTCTTCTTTTGAGTAGTTTCTATTCATGTCCTTTGCCAACAGCTCACTTTTAAGATGTTTTCTTTCTATCCCTTCTCCTGTAAGTCCTCCTGGTTTAGAGGTTTCGTCTCCTGGGGACTCAATAATGTTCTACCCTGAGGCTCCTGCCAGGCTATTTTTAACCACCTAGGAGTGGTTTATAATGTTGCTGAAATGGTTGAGTCTACCGAGGGACATAAGGGTGCTGCCACATGGTGGGGACGTACAGACCGAGTCTGGGAGCTGGGGACTCTCCTGAGTCCCCCACGCACTGCGCTGCCCAGAGACAAACCCTGATGGCGCTGCCCGCCACCCGCTGCCCGCACAAGCCATCTGCAGCCCCAGCCTCTCAGGGGGAGGCCCCACTGCTGCGCTGGTCTCAACCGTGTCAAAGTGCTCCCCTCCCTTTCCGCATTACGTAT
Organism: Lepilemur ruficaudatus; assembly: GCA_963574885.1. Classification (NCBI taxonomy): domain Eukaryota; kingdom Metazoa; phylum Chordata; class Mammalia; order Primates; family Lepilemuridae; genus Lepilemur; species Lepilemur ruficaudatus. The sequence continues at coordinate 21,914 of CAUYRT010063529.1, read as the reverse complement.
TTTTACTACTTCATTTTTGAAGAGTTTTATAGTTTTGATTTTGACATCATTGTTAATTTTGATGTTTAGTCTTCTCTCTCTTTTTTAATAGTCAAAATTTCTCTTCAATCTCCTTCACATCCAGGGGCCTTGGACGTGTAGTTTGGAAGCATTGTTCCTGGAGCGCCCAGTGGCTGCAACAGCCATGTCCTCATAGAAGGACAACACTACCACAGTCAGCTCTCCTGGGAATACAAGTCTGAGTCACCTCAACCAGCGTAGAACCCGGACCAGCAGCAGGGCTCCAGGGGAAAGGCAGGAGCATGTGTGCGTGTGCGTGTGCGTGTGTGCGTGTGCGTGGGTGTGTGTGTGCATGTGTGTGCGTGCGCGCCAGAGCCTCCCAAGTAGCTGGGACTACAAGTGTGGCTAATTTTTTATTTTCTGTGGTGATGGGGGTCTCGCTATGGTGCTCAGGCTGGCCTCGAATTCCTGGCTTCAAGTGATCCTCCCACCTCGGCCTCCCAAAATGCTGGGATTAGAGGCGTGAGCCACCACGCATAGCCTCTATTTTCAATTTCTTGGGGACCCTCTTTACTGTTTTTCCATAATGGCTGTATTAATTCACATTTCCATCAGACAGTATCTTAACTAAGATGCTGGTTGGGCTGTTTTCACAGAGAGCAAATGACAGGGACTTAGACAAGGTGGAAAGTTTATTTCTCCCTCATGTACAAGCCCAGGCGCACACCAGGTGGGCTGTGGGGGGGGGCAGTTCTGTTGCATGAGGTCAGCCTTCAACCCGGCGCCCGCAAGCTGCTCCGCTGTCCCCAGGATGCTGTCCTCGTCTGCACGGTCAAAGCCAGCTCACACCTCGTGTCCACGTTGCAGTCCTCAGGAAGGGGAAGGAAGCCAAGGGCAGGCAGCGTTTTTGACAGACACATCCTGGGAGCTCAGTGGCACGGCCACGCCTGCTGGTGAGAGGCTGGCTCTGTAGTCATCGTCGTGTAGGCAGCCAGACCCAGCAGGGTTTATTTCCAGAAGAAAAAAGGGAGTGGACAACAGGAAGTGACAGCAGTGGCTGCCACAGACAGCTCTGCCCAGCTGCGAAGGAAAGAGCCAGGAGGTGGCTGGAGGAACTAATGGGTTGAAGGTCAAAGGCAGCAAGAGAGAGAGATGTTGAAGACACAAGAAAAAGAAAGAGATCACAGCATGGTGCAGTGGCTCTCCCCTATAGTCCCACCTACTTGGGAGGCTGAGGCAGGAGGATCGCTTCAAGACAGGAGTTTGAGGCTGCAGTGACCTATGACCGAGCCACTGCACTACAGCCTGGGTGACAGAGCGAGACCCTGTAGGGAGGGAGGGAGGAAGGAAAGGAAGGGATCATAATAGAGGGAAAGCTCAGAGAAGGAGGGCGCTGCGGGGCTAGTGCACAGATGGAGAGCTTGGCCTTAGAAGGAGAACGGAGGGAAGAGGAAGGGATGGAAGGAAATACGAGGAGGTCTGCGGGTCTGGCCGCCCGCGGTGGGCGTCGGTTGGCTGCCATCTCCCGTGTAAAACAGGGAGCTGGGCGTCCTGCTATGACTGCGTGGGAAGGGGCGTGGCTTGGCGTTTGAGAGAGGGCAGGTTAGGGACATATGCTGGGACCCCGACCGTGGTGGGAATCGCGCCACAGCTTGACGGGACCGAGGAGTGGGTGAAGTCGATGACCGTGGTACACGGTCACCCCGATTTCTGCCAGGGGTTCCAAAGCAGTCCAGGTACAGGTTTCGAGAAGCAGACAGTTGGGTTTCTCCAGTCAAACTCCATGCGAGGAAAGAAATGAGGACGTTTTCGTTGGGCACAATCGTTTCAATCTGTCTCCCAGCGAGCGGTAGAAGAAAACGCTTTGCGTTTCGATGATAGGTCTGGGGAAAAGGACTGGCGAGACTCAGCATTTCCTTAAATCCACGCTGACATTTTTTACTACTTAGACTTTGTAAACAAGCTCGTATGTTTTTCTGAAAAACGAGTATCATTCATTAATGCAGAATAAAACCAGATATGTCCTCTTACATTCAGAAAGATGTGGCCAGATGAGCCAACGGCAGCTTGGTCGTTCCCTGCAGCGGAGGAGGGGCAGGCTGGGGCCCTGCTGTGTGGGGGCAGCGCAGGAAGGGCACGGCATGGCCGCTTGTCCCGGGTCATCGGTAATTAGTGAGCGTCATGGGCAAAGAGTTTTATGGTCAGTCATCGTTTTCTGTAAATGAAAATTGCTCCTCCTTGCTGGGCAATTTAGTTATGTCTGAGTTAATCCAGGAAAGTCTTATTCATACTAACTATGACACGTATGAGTCAATGACTGTCACCCGGAGACTTAACGAGGTACCGTTGTCCTTTCAGTTCCAGGACGGACGTCTGCAGGGGCAGTGCGTTCTGAGGTCATTTAGGCTGCTGTGACCATCTCCAGGTGAAGCTAACGGGGCAACCAGGGTGGGACTGGAGGGTTGGGGTCTGCCGTGGGCTTCCCCCTCCCAGGTTTAACAGAGTCCATCAAGCACGTGTGAGAGCAGCCAGGGACTTTTCATTTCCTCTCACGAGCGTCTAGTTTACCGGTTCGGTTTCCATGGAGAGCCAAGTTCTGAAGGCATGATCATTACAGTAACAACAACAACGATAGGGCTTTTCTTCCCCTCTCAATTAGGTCCCCCAATTAGGTCTTCAGTCATTTCCTACGGGAGACCAGTGAGGGAGAGGAAAAGCTTCCGCCTGATTTTAAATGCATCGTGCTGTCCAGATACGTTCATGAATTTAAGCCTATGTTTTGTAGCACGTGGGTTTTTCCCTGAAAAACTCAGAACAACAAAAAATGTTGTCTTTTGAAACATGATGGAACATAAATCTTTGAAGTTTAGACCGAGTCGGAGTGCTGTTCTCCCCTTACCCCGGTGGCAGCGGACACCCCTGGGCACCCTGTGTGGGGTCCCCAGGAGACTTACGCGGGCAGTAACCCCCCCGGCTCTGCCTCTCGTTCTCAGCGGGGCCGTGTGCATTTATACGGTCACCTGCGATTTCAACACGGCGCCACAGCAGCGCAGGGTGTGTGTGTCGGGGGTAAAAATAGCATTCACCGTTTTAGTATGGGTGCAATGTGAAATGACCTCTGGCCATTCACTTCTTGGGGAGAATTAGGCAGATTGCATCCAGTTTCTGGGAATGGAAAATGTGTGTCAATGCAGTGTGAATTAAGGCACTTGCTGGACATTATTTCGCTGGCTGCATTAGGAGCACAGATGAGTCACGAGTAGAGACACGTGCAGATTTTTAAACATTAACCTAAAATTCGAAAGTTAGAATAACCATGGACGTAGGATAAACTCTTAGAATCAGAGATTCTATTTTAAGTGGATATAAATATCCCTAAGTCGTCTGTTTACTTGGTACCTGTTTTGTGGGTCTTGCTTATTGTTAAAAGGGCAACAAACTAGTCGAGAAGGAAATAAGCATGCTTAGAGAAACAGTGTTTCCCTAGCCCCAGGGTTTCGAGATAGATTTTAATTCTTTCGTTCTATCCTTCCTTCATTTATAACCAGGCCTTTGCTGGTGGTCTGAATTTCTCAGCCCCCGCCCCCCCCCCACACACAGGCAAATACCTCCAAGAACAAAGAAAATTTAGGCCAATGTCACGTATTCCCTGTTTAATCAAGTTATAAGCTTCCCATGTCATTGTGATGAGGGACCTTTCCATTTCAAAATAGGGTTCCAGTTTTCAGTAGGTTTGAACATTTGCATCAAAATACCTTTTTTAAAGGTACTTCTGAACCCCGGATCTTCTTCTCCTCCCCTCTTACTCCAGGTAGCGCTGAGTAGATTTCTACCAGCTTTGCCCAGGAGGCTCCCGCCACACCTGTCCCAAGCCATGCAGGACACCCACCCGTCAGCCTTCACCCTCACCCAGCCCACGGGGGTGCAGGGCTGGAGCTGGGACTGCCCTGACCAGTAGCGGACAGGAGCCGGCAGATACTAACACATTCTCCCCCAGTCTTTACCCTGAGACTAGTTTGATCAGGCACCTCAGAGGGTCCGGCCAAATGGAACCGCGTGACCAACTCAGTGATGTGTCCTTGTTCGGACTTCGATGGCCACGTCCCACTCCTCACTTCTGCTTCCTGGGCCTACACTCCCAAGCACGCTGCCTCAGGCAAGCCTTTCTAGGTTCTGCTCGAGAGGGAACCCTGAGTAACTTGAGTTTATTTTGAGAAGAAAAAAAAATCCCACTGAATTGTTACTTCTAACGTTTTAATTTCCTACCCACAGAGAGTAAATTTTAATATTCCATTACAGTTTCATCGATTAAGCTTCATTGTCTCATAATGACACCTGCTGGCATTTTGCCTGCCGTGATCAAATAGTGTCTCTACCTGTGAGGCGTGAAGGGCAGGGCAGGGCTGGGCAGGGGGAGGGAGGTGGACTTTGAGGTTTCCAGTCCCACCCCACCCTTTACTAGATGTGTGTCCTTGGGCAAGTCACTTAACCTCTCTGTGCCTGTTGCAGCCTCATTTGCGAAATGACAGTAGGACAATAAAACTAGAAATTAATGACAAATAAAAAAGCAAAGAGACCTTTCACCTGGAAATTTAAAAACCTCTTAAGTCAATAAGGAAATAGAAACTAAAGTTCACGATGCCTTAAAAATAATGATGGAACACATCAAAATGCACATGACGGAAAGCTAAAACTCACAGGAAAATTATAACATGTACCACCTGAATCAGTAAACATGTAAAAATGAAAATGAGTGAGTGAAACACCCAGTAGGAAATAGAAAACAGACACCCGAGAGAGGACAAAAGTTTAATCTTCTGAAAATTCAAAGAAAATCGACAATTCTCTGGAGAGTTTTCTCTAGGATAAAAGAGATAAGAAAAAAAATCAGTAAGACTAAAAGTGAAAAAAGGGTAAAACTATAAAATCAGCAGGAATGTGAAATATTTATCGAAAGAGAATATTGTAATTTAACTTGTCCAGACTGGCTAGAGAAGAAATAGAAAACTCAGTCCTCTTTAAGTTAATTATAGCGCAGTCCTAATGAGAACATCATCGTGACTTTCAACTGGACAAGTTGATTATAAAGGTCATTTGGAAGAATAAATGAGCAAAAAATAGCCAGGAAAATCCACTCCAAAAAAACCAGTGCAGTGGCTGTGGGTTGGCTGGCCCAAGCAGAGATCGAGGCGTGCCGTATGAACCTCTGTCCTTAAAGCAGAATGGTCTTGATATGTGCCTATATAGACAGACAAATCAGATAGAACAGAAAATCCAGAGACAGACCCAACTGAGCACAGAAATTTAATATACAATTAAACTGACGTCTCAAATCCAGTGGAAACATTTTAATGTGTGGTATAGAGATACCCAGAAGGCACACGAAAAAATTACAAAATTGAGCCTGTCCTTATACCACCCACCAGAATAAATTCCAAATGGAATTCGTAGCCGGGGTTTATTTTTATCCAGTGTGACAATCTTGTCTTTTAATTGGTGTATTTGGTGTTTTTGCATTTGACACGATTACTGATGTAGTTGGGCTTAAATCTACCATCTTTCTGTGTGTTTCCAACTTGTCCCATCTGCTCTGTATTCATTCTTCTCCCTCTTGTTTCCTTCTTTTGGATTAACTATTTTTACTATTTCCTGTCTCTCCCATTCACTTGTTAGTTATCTCATGCGTTCTTGCACCGTTCTGTCGTTGGTCACCCTGGAGATTACATCTTGCAGCCTTTATTTATTAAAGACTAAGATGTGGTGTATCTTTGCTGCTGCTCAGGTAGAGCAAGGAGCTCACAACGCTTTAACTGCATTTACTCTTTTCTCACCTTCTTGCTGCTGTCACTTGCAGTCACATGTCACTTCACGGCAGGGACATGTCCCGAGAAATGCGTCGAGGTGAGTTCATTGTTGTGTGGACATCACGGGGTGTAGTTACACAGACGTAGATGATGTAGCCCACTCCGCGCCTAGGCTGTGTGGTGTGGCTCACTGCTGGGAGGCTGCGCACCTGCACACCACGTGACTGCGCCCAACAGCGTGGGCAGCTGTGACCCAACGGTGAGTATTTGTGCATCCGAACATCTCTAAAGATAGAAAAGGTACAGTGAAAATACAGTGTCACCATCTTATGGGACCGCCGCCCTGTATACAGTCTGCTGTTGAGAAATGTCACTATGTGGCCCACGGCTGTAGTTTAATTCTGCATCTATTTATATTTTAACCCCCAATTGCTTACTGCTATTTATTTCACGTCATCAATATTCACTTAGATTTACGCACATTTTCACTCTTTCTGTTGCTCTCCGTTCCCTCCTGTTTCTCCATGTTTCGCTCTAGGGTAATTTTCCTTCTGCCTACAGAATTCTCTTTGGTACTTCCCTGAATGTGGGTCTGCTGGTGCAAAACCGTCTCCATTTCTGTTTGTCGTCAAATGTCTTTACCTTGCCTTCACCTTGGAAGTATATTTTGTCACATATAGAAGAGGATTCAACACAGTCCCTCTCGGAATCCTGACTGCCTCTTCCGCGGGACAAGCCCCACGCCTAAAATCCATGTCAGTTCCCAAGGACCCAGAATACCCAAGGCAGTCTTCAAAAAGAACAAAGAGGAGTCACACTGCTTGGTTTCAAAAGCACCTGCAAAGCTGCAGACATCAAGACAGTGTGGTACTGACAGGGGGCAGACGGACAGAGTAGAATTGAGAGCCCAGGAATAAAACCTATGTCTACAGCCAACTGATTTTCAACACAGGTGCCAAGACTGCTTAACGGGGAAAAGAACAGTCTCTTTAATAAGTGGTGCTGGGACAGTGTGATATTCACATGCAAAAAAAATAGATCTGGACCCCTACTTCACATCATATACCAAAAGTTGCTCAAAATGGATCAGAGACCTGTTAATGCTAAAACCGTAAAACTCTCAGAAGGAAACCTAAGTTTAAATCTTCATCACCTTGAGTTGGGCAATAGTTTGTTAGAGATGATACCAAAAGCACAAGCAACCAAGGAAAAATAGGTACATGGGACTCCATCAAAATTAAAAACTTTTTGTGCATCAAAGGACACCGTGAAGAAAGTGGAAAGACAACCCCATGGAATGGGAGAAAAATGTACACAGCGTGTGTCTGAGAAGGTTCCGTGCTCCGGAACATATTGCAACTCCACAGCAAGAAGGCAAATAACTTAAAAATGAGCAAAGGACTTGAACAGCCATTTCTCCAAAGAAGACATAATACGGCAAACAAGCACGTGAAAAGACACTTCATGTCATTAGCCATTAGGAAATTGCGGATCAGTACCGAGAAAAGCGGCAAGACACTATTTCACACCTACTAGGGTGGCTGTAATTTTTTAAACGGAAAGTAACAAGTGTTGGTGAGAATGTGGAGAAATCGGAACCCTTGTAAATCGTTAGTAGGAATGTAAAATGGTGCAGTCACTTTGGAAAGGAGTCCGGCAGCTCCCCAAAAGTTAAATACGGAGTTGCCATATGGCCTATTAGATTCGTCCCTAGTCATACACCCAAGAGAACTGAAAACACATGTCCACATAAAAACCTGTACACAAATGTTTATAGGCTACGGTCCCCACCCCCAGGCCACAGACGGGTACCAGTTCACGGCCTGTTAGGGACCAGGCCGCAGAGCTCTGCCTCCCCCACCCGTCCGTGGAAAAACTGTCCTCCATGAAACCAGTCCCCTGGTGCCAAAAAGGTTGGGGACCGCTGTTTATAGCAACATTAGTCACAGCGGAAACCCAAGTGCCCATAAAATGAGGAATGGATAAACAAAATGTGGCACATCATATGACGGAAAATTATTTGGCCGTCAGAAGGAATTAAGTACAAGTACGCGCTATGCCATAGACGAACCTCGCAAACATTATGCTCAAAGAAGCCAGTCACAAAGGCCACACTTTATATGAGGCCGTTTATATGAAACACCCAGAACAGGCAAATCCATCCACACAGGGTAGACTGGCGGCTTCCGGGGGATGAGGAAAAGGAAGATTGGGAGTGCCTGCCAGCGGGTATGGGGTTTCTTTTGGGGGATGATGAAAATGTTCTGGAATTAGATGTGATGGCTGCACGACCCTGTGAATATACTAAAACCACCGAACTGTACACTTTATTTATTTGGCCGGGTGCGGTGGCTCACGCCCATAATCTTGGCACTCTGGGAGGCTGAGAGGGGAGGATGGCTTGAGCTCAGGACTTCGAGCCTGAGCAAGAGCAAGACCTCATCTCTACTAAAAAAAAAAAAAATAGAAAATTTAGCCGGGCGTGGTGGTATCTTCCTATAGTCCCAGCTACTTGGGAGGCTGAGGCAGGAGGATCCCTTGAGCCAAGGAGTTTGAGGTTGCTATGAGCTATGATCACACCACTGCACTCTACCCGGGAGCGACTAAGTGAGGCTCCGTCTCAACAACAGAAAAAATAAAAATTAAAAAATTAGAAAATAAAATAACACTACTGAATTGTACACTTTATTTATTTACTTATTTTTAAGGACAGGGTCTCGCTCTGTCTCCCAGGCTGGAATGCAATGGCACGATCATAGCTCACTGCAACCTTGAACACCTGGGCTCAAGCTATCCTCCCACATCAGCCTTCTGAATAGCGGAGACTACAGGTGCAAGCCACCACACCAGGCTAATTTTTTAAATTGTTTTTTATAGAGACGGGGTCTTGCTATGTTATCAAATGCCTGGCATGAGCCACTGCACCCAGCCAAATTGTACACTTTAAAAGGGCGAACTTTATGGTATATGAATTATATCTCAATTTTTAAGTTTGAAAAAAAATCCTTGCATTCCTTGGATATTTTCAATATACTATTGGATTAGCTGTCTAGTATTTTATTTAGGGTTTTTGCATATTCATTTATATATGAGACTAGCCTATAATTTTGTTTTATAATATTGTCTTTGTCTTGTTTCAGTATCAAGGCTCTATAACAGGAATGAAGTGGATAGTTTTCCTTCTTTTCTTATTCTCTGGTATAGTTTACATAAAATAGCAATGATCTGTTCCTTAAGTGTTTGATAAAACTCGCCTATAAATCTATTTGAGCCTGACGTGTTTGGTGGGGCTGAGGGGTGGAGTATGTCTTTGATCACCACTTCAATCTCTTTAATTATTAGTAGAGGATGCATATTTTATATTTCTTCTTGCATTTTACTAATTTATATTCTTGTAGAAAGTTTGATTTTTAATATTTTATATGCAGCTATGAGCCCTTTGATTTTAATGTTGTTATTAATGCCTTCTCTTTTTTTCTTTATAACTCTTGTAAGAGACTTGTCTACCTTACTAGACTTTCAACCATTCCTTCCTTGTAAAACATGCATTTAAGACAATTTACTTACCTAAAAGTATCACTTTAACTGCAAAAAGGTTTAGATGTGAGGTATTTGTTGTTTGATTCTAGATATTTAATAATTTCTAGCTAGATTTCTTCTTGTATATTTTTAGGATTGTAGAGGTTTTAAAAATCTGTCTTAAAAATAACTTCCATTAAGGCATGAAGAAGGCAGTTAAATCAAAATAAATTTAAAAAGTGAAAGATAACTTCTAAATGAGTTACACTGTGTTCAGAGAGTAAGGTCTGCAGTCTATCAATTCCATGCAATTTACTGAGATTTCTTCGTGGCCTAACAGTTGGTCGATTTTTATAAATGTTCTATATGTGGTTTTCTTTGTGTTTGAAAAAGATGTGTACAGTATGCAATAGTCAAGGTGTGTAAATATACATATGATCTTCTTAATCATCATATTATCCAAAATCTTACTCATCCATAATTTTTGGTCCACTTGATATATTGAAGTATTCATTTGAAAATTCTTTTTAATTCTTTCAGCTTAGATTGGAAGGGAAAGCTATATTTTATTCTTTACATATATAAAAATTAGTTGCTTTGGTGCTGTTGATTTTTTTACAATAAAATCATGGGATAAAATATTCATATGTAAGACCTCTCAGGCATGTGAGAGGGAGGGCAGAGTGCCCCCTCCCTCCGGTCAGGCCACCCTGGACTTGCGTGCTAACTGGGCTTTGGGTGTCCGACTTGCCTGGGAGGGGGAGGCACTTCTCACCGGGGAGGGCACCTAGTGGGCGTGTTCCCCAGTGTACTTTATCGCAACCAAACCTGGTGCTGAGATTTCCATCTCTCTGACCTCTGTGCCTGCTCTGGGTGGAACTCGGAAGAGGAGCTCCACACACTTTCTATAAGAAAGGGAATAAGTCAGTGCACGCTGGGAGGTGCCACCGGCGCAGGCCTGCTCCACGCTTGCCAGCCACTCCTTTGTCCCCAGGGCCCCTGACCTTGGGAGTCTGTACCGCCATCGGCCAGTGTGAAGCCTCCCTGCCCATCCCACTCTGGCCCTCCCTGGTCCACGCCCCGCCGCCCTGAGCCCTGGATCGGTCCTTGACGATTGGAGGCTACACCTTCTTTTCCAGCATATACAGAACAAGTCTGAAGACTGACCAAATACGAGCCTGTAAAGAAATCTCAGTAAATTGCATGGAGTTGCTGTTATGTAGACCATATTCTCTGACCATAAAATAGTGGATTTAGAAAGTTTTCTTTTAATAGTTTTAAAAAAGATCGCAATCTTAGTGCACAAGATGAAATCTAAATAGAAATTATTCTTTTGCAGATATTTTCTTGTCGTTGTGAGTTTCTGGATGACAGGGCCAGGGGGTAGATGATTCGATGAGGTCGTTTTCAGTGCTTAAAATGTTCAACTCTTTTATTTTTACCACTTGTTTGGAGGACCTGTTCTTTGATGGCGCCTGGGAGCTGTCCCCAAGTTCTCCTGTCGTCCGAGCAGAGCCTTTTCCCCGTGTGACCCGTCACGGCAGCCCACGCAGGGCTGTCAACTTTGTCGGCTTCGGTTTCATTGGAGGTGCTGCTTCTCTTGGAATTTTTATAAACTTGTTTTGTTCCCAGCTTCCGACTCGCCATGTATTCCATCCTCCTCCACAGGTCAAATGGAAGTGAAGCCTTTTATGAAGTTTCCCTCTATTTAAACTGGAAAATTGGCAGTGATGTGGTTTAGAAGCCAGTTGGAAAGTCTGGGGCCGGCTGGCGGGTGGTGTTACCTTCTAAAGACGAGGGATGTTTATGAGTTTGTTTACAGAAAAGGGGAGAGCTGAGCCAAGCTGCGTTTACTTGGTCAAGCTGGGTTTACTTGGCCCTGTGTTGGAATCTGATGATATTCATAGATAAAATCTCATCGCAGAGTTCTCACCGGTCCTTCCTGCAACTGGGAAGGCCTGAAGTTCAAGGAGAAGTCCGCATTCCCAGTTCCACCATGATTTGGCTGCCTTACTTTCCTCCTAACACTTTACCTCTGAAGCAAACGTTCCCCAGTGAGACCTGGTACTAGAACCTCACGGTATTTGCAGACAGCGAGAGCAGTGAGTTCCTCACTCAGAACTGGCTTCTTGGAGCAAGGAATTCTGGATGGACAAAAAGAAATAAAGGAATTGAATCAGCTCCAGACTGGCTCTTTCATTCCATGTCAAGCTCTGCTCTGGGTCCCAGGGCCACCAAAGTACACAAGATCCACTCTGGAAGTCCCCGGAGCTCCCAGAAGGCAGACAGGGAAATGGAGACCTGCTCTGCAGGGCTGAGTGACTGAGCTGGGGCAGGGACCCAAAGAGAGGGCACCAGGGAAGGCCCCAAGGCAGGAGGCTGAGCCCAACCTGGGAAGACAAGCTCCCACTTGTCCTGTTCCATGCAGAGGGGAGAGGAGGGCCCATAAGGGCCTAGAAATATTGTCATAGACCTCGGGAGAGAGGGGATGTTCAAACTGTGTATGGTAGTGACACCATCACAAACGTCTACGCTTTACAAAAAGGCAAAACTGACCACAAAATTGCCACTTTCTGAACAGGAGACAGAGTTTGGAGGTGGAGAGTCCTCGCAAAAATGATCAGGCTTAGCTGCAGATGGAAACTTCTGTGGACTGAGTTTAAGGGCACAGGCCATGGATGCTGGACAGGTAGCAGGGGCTGCCAGCTGTCCTGGTGAGGCTGGACAGAGAAGGTTCCTTGCCTACCCTCCCTCCCTCCCATCTGCCCTGCATGGTCTGCGTTCTGGGAGCTTCCACATGTATCAACACTCTGGGGGGTTGGGCACGGTGGCTCACGCCTGTAATCCTAGCACTCTGGGAGGCCAAGGCAGGAGGATCACTCAAGGTCAGGAGTTCGAAACCAGCTTGAGTAAGAGTGAGATCTTGTCTCTACTAAAAATGGAAAGAAATTAATTGGCCAACTAAAAATATATAGAAAAAATTAGTTGGGCATGGTGAGGCATGCCTGTAGTCCCAGCTACTCAGGAGGCTGAGGCAGAAGGATCACTTGAGCCTAAGAGTTTGAGGTTGCTGTGAGCTAGGTTGACACCATGGCACTCTAGCCCGGGCAACAGAGTGAGGCTCTGTTTCAAAAAGAAAAAGAAAAAGAAAAACACTCTGGGGGCTGATTTTCTGAGCAGGGTGTGTGTGTGGGGGGGGCTTGTGCTAGAGCCACCTTCTAGCTGTCTCTGGACTCTGTAGACAGCAGGCACCTCCCCATCCCTGAGTAATGTGCCCTAGGAGACAGCCCAGGCTCCAGGCACTGCTGGAACCCAGCTCTTCCCAGCACCGGAGCACTGATGTGGCCAGGCAGGAGACGGAAGGCCAGGACGAATTTGAACTTCACGTCCTTTGCACTTTTACCTCATAAAGCGAGAAAATCAGATTCCAAACATCTGATTCATTTGGTCTTTAGCTTGCAAGTGAATTTAATCTTTGCACTTCCCGGACTCCCCAGAAATCTAACAACGGGAAGAGGGTTCGTATTGAAATGCGGGGTGCGTCTACACTGCTGGCTTGTGTCTTTGTGCTGTCATTTCATCTCAATGCTGGGCCTCTCATCAGCTCTACTAAGAAATTGGAATGACTTGCTTTCTCAGCCAAGAGGTTAGCGTGCTCTCGTAACAGATACTCTTTTTACCCATTTCAAAGTCTCGTGGAGACCAATCTACAGCAATCCTGAGGCTCCCTCGAGGACGGCGGCGACTGGTGTTGGGGAGGCGGAGGAGTGAGTTCCCTGATTAGTGCCTTTGGAAAAGCAACAGGCAGTCTCAGCCGAGCCCCCTTGCTGTGGGGAAACTTTGTAATGAACAGCGGCCAATTATTTACACAGTGATCAAAAAACACCAACTGTGATGGAAAGCTTGTTCCCTCAATGTCTTCATGACTCGGAGTTTGGTAGAGCCCTGACTCCATCTCCCGCCAATGCCTTTCAGATCCGCCCTGCACCCTGGGAGCTGGCCGAGGAGGGGTATCCCGTACCTGCTTCCTGACCAAGTCTCGGAGGCAAGCTCTGGACCTCACAAGGAAAACAAGATGGCTCCAGGAATGATTATACTCCTGGATTATTAATGAATAGCTTGATGACAGCCCAGAATGAATTCTCTAGGGACATAATACAGAAATCAGGCATCTAATATCCCTTTAACCCCGCTGAAAATGTATTATCCTAAAAGTACGTTCTAGCAGGATGGGATAGGCCAAGGCCATGAATGACCCCAAAGCTCAGGGGTCACACACGCATGAGCGGCTCCCTGCAGCCGGGTGAAGGTCAGGTGGCTCTGCACCAGTGACTCAGAGATCCCGTCAGCTCCCATCGTAGCTCTGCCATCCAGAAGTTCTTTGCTGATAGCCCCTGGATGAGAGAGCAAGAGTGTGAGGACCCTTAACTGCTTTGAACTGAGTGGCCCATCACTTCCACGCACACTCCCATGGGCAAGAACCCAGTCACGGGGTCCCACCCTAACCCGGGGGGTGCCGGAAGGGGGAGTGGTCCCTTGTGTCCCACAAGAGGAAATGGCTTGGTGAATGGGGAACATTCTCTAGGCCCCGTGCAGGTAGAAAACAATTGTCTTCATTGTGTTTAATTGTACTAAGAACTATCGGGAAACTTACAAAACTTCATAAAATCAACTCACTTTTGGCCGGGTAAGACAAGTAACTGCTCAAGGTGCAACCTGGATCCTTTGTGGACGAAAATTTCCCCCTAGCCAACTCTCTGCTTATACAATTGCTTATTTCTAAGTTTGACCCAAGCAAGAGGATCCGTCTCGCACCGGTAGAAACTAATGACTCAAGACTGTTTTTAGTAGGCCACGAGCAGCAAACAGGAGCATTGTAATTTGCACACGTGTGCGTGTAAATGTCTTGGTGGCAAAGGGATGGGAAACGTGCATTGCCAAGGAGTCCCCCGCACCCGAAAGTAGCAGAATGTTTGCAGTAATTGATTGCCCTACGAAGGTTGGAAATTGTATAAAGCAAAAAAAATTAAAGTTCTTTAAATTTTTATAATTATTTTAAAGGAGAGTAAAAACCTACACTTATTTTAAAAAACACTCCCAAGGTAGAAGCATTTGTTTCCTGGCGACAGTCCACTGATGAAACAGGCATGTCTGCTTTTCTGTGCTGTGATGCCGACCAGAGGTACGTTAATCAGGGGACAAATGCTAAAAACTGAGTCAGCCTGGTACACACAGCCTTCAAGAGAGGCCTGAGCGCAGGATGGCTGGATTGTTTTAAAGTGGTTCAGTAGGATGGATGGTGAGAACAGGGCCTGTTGGTCACTGAGTCATTTGAATCAAGTTACAGGGTTGGCGCATTCACGAAACCACAAGCTCATCATTGCACCTCCGAGCAGTGGACGGAGGAAATGGCTGGCGGCAAATGTAGCAACCAGGAACCAATACGATGATTTTTTAGTGGAATATATTTTTCAATATATAAAGAACCGGGAGCTGTAGGTACATACACAGGAGGAAATGAAAGTTGGCGGTAAGACACGGCCACTCCAGGATGGAGACCTGCGCGCAGCACGCAGACGTCAGTTCCTCGGGATGGAAGATCTGGTTCCAGTAACGAAGCATACGGAGACCCAGCCGGTTTTAGGAGAACAGCTGCAGGCAGGGTGCTCTGTGCTGCTCCAAAGGATACCGCTGCCCCAGGGCGGTGTCACGCAGATGTGGCACACATTGCCACACCACGCAGTAAAAATGCACACGGTTTATTGGGGGAATTTTTTTTTTTCAGACAGAATCTCCCTCTGTCACCTGGGTAGAGTGCAGTGGCATCATCATAGCTCACTGCAGCCTTAAACTCCTGGGCACAAGCAATCCTCCTGCCTCAGCCTTCCAAGTAACTGGGACTACAGGCCCACGCTACAACGCCTGGTTAATTTTTCTACTTTTTGTAGAGACAGGGTCTTGCTCTTGCCCAGGCTGGTCTCAAAACTCCTGGCCTCAAGCAATCCTCCCACCTTGGCCTCCAAGAGTGCTAGAATTACAGGTGTGAGCCATTGCACCCCACCAACTGGGGGAAACTTTGAAGCAGAGGGCATACATGCAATCCCAATCCCTGAGCTCTGCTTGTCCGCTGGAGAGGTGAGCTTAGAGCAGGTGCATGGGACTGGAGTCTCAGAGACCTTCTGGAGAGAGGGGTCCTGTCCCAGCAAAGCCCAGATGTTCACAGGGAATGGGGGCAGGTCCCTAACAGAGGACCTTCCTGTTTGAGTAAATGGCCTTGTGTCACTCCTTCTTTCCATTGTAATTAGAGCATTCTGCTGAGTGATTAAAACTCATTGACTTAGGACCGTTACATTATCTGTGAGCATTATCAGGAGAAGGAAGGGGAAGTGGGTGTCTGGGTTGAGAAACTGAGACTCACTGGTGTCATGGAGCAAACAGAGGGCTCTGGAGGGAGAAGGACACTCGGAGCTCTTTTGCTGGCCCCACTATGAGCAGCCGGCGACGCTGGGCAAGTCATTCATCTCTCCAGGCCTCCGTGTCTGTTTCTGGAGTGTCGAGGTTGCACCGTAGCATTGTGGAGAGCTTCCCATTCGGGACTCCGTCATCCACGAGTGAGGTTGTCCGCAAGCCCCGAAGCCCTGGACCTGGATTGAAATGCAGTCAAAAAGAGATCTGGAGGTCATTTCTAAAAGCAATTTAGAATGTTAAAGATGATGTATTGACTTCTGAAAAATATGACCAACAACTTCACGTTCTCAGTTATTCACCTGGACTGCTGTTTATTTGCCCAGAGTGAGAAAATTCTCGTGATAAATGAGCAGCGTGTTTTGGAGACTAATTGTACCTCTGGAATCACCTGGAGATGACAATTCCAGCTGTTTCGATAACAAAGAATCCCTTCTGCATCCTGCACCAGAGGATGACCCCACTGCGGCTCCTCAGGGTGCTTCCGAAAAGTCCTTAAGGCCTTCAAAGGCCTCTCGCGCCAGCCCTGGAGTCTTCCCTGTCTCAAAAGGAGCCAGAGAATGGTTTCACCGACTCCTCCGATGGTACTTCTTAGAGGAAGCCCCGCCAGGCAGCCCTGTCTAGCTTGGTGACACTCGCAGCACGGACCTGCTGGGCCAGTTTGGGACACGGATCTCACCTGCTGCGGCTTCGTCAACATCCCATAGCTGGCCGGGGCCAGCCTCAAGGTCATGGAGTTGACTGCTTCCAAAACGCGGGCCCTCGGGTAAACAATCTGACTCCCTCTGAAAGAGGCCACCGCTGCTGACCAGGTGGCTCCTGAATAGATAAGTCTGATCCATTGAGCTTAGTTGAAAAGCAAGTTAAATGGAGTAAAAAAAAATCTCTTGAAGAGAGAGAACAACGTGGGCTGTGTTGGGGCCGTCGGCGGAATTTCGCCCAGCAGGAGCGACTGTTTCCATCAGAGAAAGGATTATGGGGCTCTTGAGGAAGGTTTCCAAGAAACAGAAAAATAGTCCTGATTCAAGGGCGGTAAATAATGAGGTGTCTGTCTGCTGGCGACTGGGACACGGAGCCCGAGCGAAGCCGAGGTGCTCCCGGGGGAGAAAACAAAGCGCTTTAGTTAACAGCGACCGAGGTGCGGACGGGAGGAGCGTCCTGGTGGGAGGGCGGCGCGGAGATTTGTGGAGGCCGGAGGACCCCGAACTCGCCCCGGACGGTCAAGTTTAAATGCAGGCCAAGCTCCCATCGTGGGTACGCGGCCACCGCGAGGGCCGGCGAGAGCTCTGACTTCCGCTCCATTTGAGTTCAAAAAGAATCTAAGTTGGGAAACTGAGAAGTCAGGAAACAATGCTTCCAATCGCGCAAAACCAGAAATAAGAGCCTAGAGTCGCCCAGAAATCTTTCAGTTCCACAGCCCTGTAAATTATTGACGAACCCCTTCCTGGACAACAAAACCTGTTTCGTAGGATCCTTTCAAGCTGGTAACTGAGGTCCTTACCGAGTCGTGAGAAGAGTCAGGACTCAGGTCTAAATCACAGCTCCGTGTTTTAAAACACTCCAGCAAGTTGCGAACGCAGCAACCCAAGAGAGAGCTTTCTGCTTTCATCATGTAGAACGCTGGGTTCTCATGTGGAATGCTTTATTTTAAGACTGTCCTTTTTTTTGTTTGTTTTGCTCTTTAGCACATGTTCGTTATAAAACAACCACCCCACAAAGAGCGCCGAGGTGCCTGAATATAAAAGTTATCGCCGCCTGTCCCCCCTCGATACGCCGTTACGGTTTGCTGGGTACCACCCGGACCCGTTCTTTGCATGTACGAACTACATAATCACATACCTCTTTTTCCCCCTGAGATTCTAGGTACAAAATTCAAGCCAACATCTAAGCATTCCTTCCTCTGAGCTATGTTTGATAACTAGGTGCTTGTTTGAACCGTGATCTAAACCGGAAAGCTATTCCTCAGGGAAAACACCAGGCCCAACGCCACGTGCTGGGGTCAGGGCTGTGTTTTCACCTCTTTCCAGCGACGTAGCTACTGAACAGGTGGTCATGGCCAGAGTACCCAGCCCTCGAGCTGGCTGGCACTGTGCAGTTTTGTCAGTCACGGAAAAGAAACATAGGTGACATTCAGGTGCAGAAAGTGAAACCCCCAAATAAGGCACTTGGGTGTGTGGAGTGCTTTGATTTAAAGAAAATAGACAGGCCTCAGAAATCAGCCTCTAAATCAAATTCTCTCTCTGACCTTCCCCTGCCCGCACCTCCCTGACTTTCCTTCTGGACGCACCAGCAGGGACTCTGTCCAGAATTCCTTTACCTGACCAAGAAAACTTCTTTCCGAAAGAAATGCAATTGTCCAAAGCCCCCTCCCTAGGAATCCCACCAAACCACCAGGGAAGGGAAGAGGCAAAGCCACCGCTGTGCCCGGACAGACTTCTCGTCTGTTCTGAGGGCAGCTCCGAAAGATCACCTGGGAGGCTTTACCTGCATAAAAAGGCCACCTTTGCTCACAGTGCGCTCTGCCCTCACCTTCCCACCACCTCCCCAGAGCTCACGGGAGCTTTGTCAGCCACTGTTCTTTGGGCTCGTTTTTTTCCCCCTAAAAACCACGTACGCAAATCCTCCCATCTGCCTTCCCCTGTGAAGCATCTGGACCTCACTGGGTCATCGACAGTCATCTGCCTGTGATTGTCCCATGCTCACGCGTGTTAAACAGATGCTGTGTGCCTTCTCCCTGTCAACCTGCCTCCTGTCCATCTGTTTTCAGTGAAATGCTGGTGGGCAAAGGGGCGGCTTCCTTCTCCAGCCCCACAATATTTAGCTCTTAACTAACTCGCCTCCGTAGGAAGTACCCGAGAGCCGAGAGCTGTTTCACACCAGCACAAGCTTTTGATGATCTTTTAGGAGAACCTGAGAGGAAACGTAGTACCTTGATTTCATTTAAAACTGGAAGGACCAAAGAGGCTGTGTGTGAAAAGAAGTTCCAAGAGCCGTTTGATCTCTAAACCCATCGGAAACTTGCAGGGAGGGGCTTGTTTCTCAAAGTGCGGCCCCGGTCCCGGTGTCCAGAAACACCAGGGTGCTATTAAACTTGCCGTTCCAGGTGCCAGAATGGGGATCTCTGCGGGAATAGTAACAAGCACGTAGAAAGCAACCCGGTTGGCCCTCTGTCACACCGAAGTTCGAGAATTGGCCAAGAGAACAGAAGAAGAGACAGAAGCTCCGTATGTTCTCAGGGCTTGTTTCAGGCGGCCCCGTGGAAGGGAGACATTTAGGCCAAGTGATGGGAAGGGGTTTCCAGGGGTCTCATATGGCCTTGGCCAGCCACGGTGCACACACGGACATAACACAGAAATTAAATACAAGGGTATAAGGCCTCTCATGCAGAGGAAAGGAGGATTTCTGAAGCTAGAATAAGAAGTTTTTTGGCCTGGTGTGGTGGCTCATGCTTGTAATCTCATCACTTTTGGAGGCTGAGGCAGGAGGATCACTTGAGGCCAAGAGTTAGAGACCAGCCTAAGCAAGAGCAAGACCCCATCTCTACTAAAAAATAGAAATAATTAGCTGGGTGTGGTGGTGCTCACCTATAGTCCCAGCTACTCGGGAGGCTGAGGCAGGAGGATAGGTTGAGACCAGAAGTTTGAGGCTGCAGTGAGCTATGATCACATCACTGTCCTCCATCCAGCCCAGGAGACAGAGTGAGACTCTGTCTCAAAAAAAGGGAAGTTTTTGATGTTGCAAATCAGTCCCTGTCAGTCAACAAGTAGGGAATATTTACTGAGAACTAAGTCTGTGCTAAGCATTGGGCGGGGGTGTGAGGGACAAAATACAAACACAAATGAAAGCATATTGAACAGTGTAAGCCATTGTGTAATTAACTGCTAAATTACGTAGCACAGGCCAGTGTAGAGGAGAGAGAAGAAAGTTACAGGAGGAAGGCACAACTTGAAGAGTTGGTAGGGGTGAATACGTCAAAGAACACAGAAGCAAGGAAGAGCCTGGCACATCCAGATGAGTGTGGGGTCTAGGTTCATGGGGTCGGACTGTTTAAGTCAAGGAGAAATGAATCTGAGTGGACAGCGGGAAGCCCCAGGAAACTAGGCAGAAAGTTTTATGCTTTGGGGTGTGGAAATGGCCATAGAATATTTCCAAGCAGCTATTCAGGAAGTATTAGTCTGTCTGTGCAGGGGAGAACAGATCATCTTCTGATTCATGGGCAGAAGCAAGTACTATTAGGACTCACATCCCAAATCTCTACAGGTCCTTAAGTATCATCTAAGTTTTCTTTGGTGACTGACTAAGCAAGGAGCAGATCTAGGGGAGGAAATCAAAGGTTTGATTCTGGACATGATAAATCTGAGGTGCCTACTGGATATTTAAGTGGAGAACTCAAGTGAGCAATGGGATATTCAAGTCCAGGGGACAGAAGGAGGCCAAGGCAGGAGGTATCAACACCAGGGTACAGATAGTATTGAAATGGAAGTTAGTGAGTCAATGGACCATCTCCCACTTCCCCGTTCATCACCAGCGGTTAGCAGCAGAGTGGAGCCTGACACTATGTCTGCTCTTTGTTCAAAATCCATCCCCAAATACCCAAATCCTTCTCTCCAAACGTGACTAGGTCCCAGGCCCGTGTCGCTAACTCTCAACCAAATTTTTTCACATGGACGTCTTGCCAAAATGCTTAACCCAATGATTCTGACGATGCTATGTATCAAAATTCGTGGGGTGCCGCTAAAGTCAGGCACAGAGGGAAATGTACAACTTCAAATGTTTATAACTGAAAAGAGGAAGGGCTGAAAATGAACAGCCTCAGTGTCCATCTCAAGAAGTTAGCGAGCAAACAGCACATTAACCCAAAGAAAGCTGAAGGGGGCAGAAAACGCAGGTAAAAGCAAGAACTATTGAAGCGGAAAGCAGCCCAAAGCAGAGAGGACCGACTCGGCCGGTGCTTCGAAGAGACTGATGGTGAACCCCGGCAGGGCTGACCAAGACGAGCGAGCGCCTAAGGAATGCTTGTCAGGAGTGGACAAGGGGACCGTGTGCGTCTGCTGGGGGCGGGTGACTTAAACAGCAGATGTTTATTTTCCCGTAGTCCTGGAGGCTGGAAGCCTGGGACCAAGGTGTCGGCAGAGCTGGTTTCTCCCGAGGCCTCTCCTTGGCTCGCGGATGCTGTCTCCTCCCCGAGCCCTCGCACGGGCTTTCCTCTGCGCATCTGTGTCCCGATCTCCTGGCCTTACGAGGGCACCGATCGTATCGGACAAGGACCCACCCTAATGACTTCATGTCACCTTAGACCCTTACCCCCTCCCCTCCACGTAGAGTCATATTCCGAGATACTGAGGGTTTGGACTTCAGTATGAATTTTGGGGTTACGCAATTCAGCCCATTGCAGAGACAATTCCATGGCTCTTACAGACAATGAAAAGGTCAGTGAAAGATACTATAAACAAATTTGTACTAAAAAGAATTTTAAAATATGATGAAGTAAACAATTTCCTTAGAAAACACACATCACCCATCTATTACAAAAAGAAGTAGAAAATCTGAATAGCCTATAGCTATTAAAGAAATTGAATTCACAGTTTCAAACTTTTCCACAAAGAAAACTCCTGGCCCAGCTGCCTGCTCACTGATGAGTTTCTTCTAAACATTTAACAAAAATATAATGTCGATCTTACCCGAATTCTTCCTGGAAGAAAAGTTATGTTAGAAAGCTAGAAAGTTATGTTAGTTTAACATGAGAAAATTAATCAATGCAATTTATCACACTGACAGAAAAAAGGAGGAAAATCAGGCCGGACGAGGTGGCTCACGCCTGTAATCCTAGCCCTCTGGGAGGCCAAGGAGGGAGGATTGCTCAACGTCAGGATTTTGAAACCAGCCTGAGCAAAGGTGAGACCCTGTCTCTACTAAAAATAGAAAGAAATTAACTGGCCAACTAAAAATACATAGAAAAAATTAGCCGGACATGGTGGCACATGTCTGTAGTCCCAGCTACTCAGGAGGCTGAGGCAGGAGGATCGCTTGAGCCCAGGAGTTTGAGGTTGCTGTGAGCTAGGCTGACGCCGTGGCACTCTAGCCCGGGCAAGAGTGAGACTCTGTCTCAAAAAAAGGAGAAAAATC